>BPLQ01013138.1:0-141274 GCA_021605075.1 Caerostris darwini
TGATTAATGTTTTCTTTACTAGGTTCAGGAAAAAATGCATTTACAGCAATACTTTTTAAAACGAATCTTTACAAAAATTAATTTTTTTAAAGATTATACACAACAACCTATTTAACATATAACAAAAAAATTTTTTTTTTTTTAATGTAAATTTCACTGATTATAATAGGCAAATTATGGTAGTTACACAATTTGTAAAAAACAAATGTTATTCTAATAATTAACAATTTTATTAAACATTTATATATGAAAAAAATTTATAAATATTTTACCATAAGAGGCAGGCTTGGCATATGGTAAAATCTGCCGGATCGGGTGGTTCGTCCGGCAGATGGTGATGGGGTGGGGGAGGCAGGACTTGAGCCTCTGCTAGATGGCAGTGAGGGGCTATATCTCCCTGAATAGCTCTCTCCAGATCCTGAAAAAACAAATGCTCCAAGTTAAAAAAAAAAAACATAGAAAATTTATGAACAATTATCTATTATGAACTAAAATTTTATATGCAACAATATTTATTTTCTATGGTAAAATAGTGTACATGGAAGCATTATTATGAAACTAAAGCATTTTTCATCATCAAAACTGTCAAATCTGCAACTCAACTGCGGCCTAATGCGAAATTGTTAATTCTCATAAAATACTTCTAATTGTACTTATTTCTTTGATAAAATCTAGTTACTGTAAACTTCTTTCTGTAATCTTATAATCCAGAGGCATAATTTTCAGTTTGAAATAATAAGCCTTTTTCAATCCCACATTGATGTATATAATCTCTCGGCAATTTATGCCAGTTTTTTTGACGCACTAAATATTATCAATCA
Source organism: Caerostris darwini (assembly GCA_021605075.1). NCBI lineage: Eukaryota > Metazoa > Arthropoda > Arachnida > Araneae > Araneidae > Caerostris > Caerostris darwini. The sequence continues at coordinate 822 of BPLQ01013138.1, forward strand.
AGTTCTGTTTTCAAAACCATGCATAACAACAAAAAATTTTACAGTTTAAAATACTTTTTTCAGGGTAGTCAATTATATAAAAAAAAAAAAATTATTATAAATTTAAGATACTGGAAACTGGAAAGAAGATATGCATGGAGGAACTATAGTGAAAACAAAAGAGACAGCATTTTTCCAATGGTTTGTAATCTGCATGTTTGCTAGATAGATGTAAATCTTGATCAGCATCATAAATATTAATTTGGCTTTATGTAAACATTTTTAATTTTTATTTATAACTTCCCACCAGGCATTTTTTATCCATAGAACACACTAATCTAGAAAGTGCATCACATTTCATTTAATTTCGTAAAAGTTCAGGCTCCCATCCATCAGCGATAACAATATATTTCTTCCTTTATATTTAAAATATTGTTTGTTTTTCTCTTAAACAATATTTTATAAATTTTTCTGGAAGAAAAGCATTTATTGAGGGCAGTTTTATAGAATTGACTTTTATAAAACTTCAGGAAAAATATGATGACTGATTGTGTACAGTAGCTTAACATCTGCACCCAAAAATTTGAATTTTTCTTAGTGCATAATCCACGAGTTTAAGTGGATAATTATGAAACATAAAAGTATTTAAAAAATGTAACAATTAATGAACTTAATTTATAATAATAATTATTCATAATTTCTATTTTTAATTTCTGAAATATTTATTGTTGCAGCAATTTAAAACATTTTGGCCGACTCAATGAATTACAAAATATTATGATTATGAAGATGAACATCTTATAATTTACATATTGTATTTTTTGCTTTACAACTATTGTCAAATTAGTATATTTTATATGCATTCTAAGAGTTTTTCTTTCAAATGTGACCCATGAAACTAAAAGAATAAACTCCCTTGTAACTATGTCAGGAATACACACAATAAATTTGTGTCTTTCCACTGAATTCAAGAAGAAACAAACCACAAAGTTATTGCTCTTAGAATAGCTGAATTTAAATTGGAGTACACATGCAGTATATCAGTCTTCCCTGTTTATACACTAGCTTGGATGATAGAAAGGATGGAATAATTAATGATTGGTTTGATTAGTCACTCTAAGATCATTTTTTGCATATGAAATCTAATTAGACGGGACCTGAGGTTTAAAATCGATTCCAAATCACAAACGTCCATGCTGCTGTTGGGATTCGAACCCGAAACATGTGGTACCAAGTGTCAAGCTCTAATCACTCGATCATCCCAAATTAGGATTGGATGAATGGAACAATTAACAAAATTAATAAAAACTTTTAAAACACAAATCTTAATAAAAATCCAAAGCTGCAAATGCATGATTAAGCACTGGACTTCTGACCTAGGAGAATTTAATTTAAAACAATACAAGTAAACTAAAACAAGTTAAAAATCTGATGTTTACATCTGGTATAAGTATGTTAGATTCCTACACCTGAAAGGTATTCCACAGCTTTTGAGAAGTATATATCCACTTTTGAAGCTGTGACTTCTGGAATCCACTCTAAATTGCGGTAGTATTCAAATCAACATTGATATCCTTAAGAAGTTAAGTCTCATTGGTAAATGGTTTTAACTTTATGGTTCACATATTAATGCTTAGAAGAATACTTTCCCTTGCATAGGAACAAAAGAATACAATTTTGCATGCTAATTTTATAACAGTTTGAAAATGGACATTTGTTTTTACAAAAATGACTTTAAAATCTTACTTGATGAGTCTGGAGAATATTCAGGGAGAAGTGGAGAGGGTGGTGGTGGTGGCGAGGTACTTCTCCTGGTTGCCTTCCTCCTGGCTGTTGCTCGAGGGATTTTAACCCCAGAGGTGGCAAAAGCTAAAGCTAAAACAAAAGGAGTATTTGAATTTATACAGAAAATCATCTTATGTTTTTTACATATAGCCTAGTTATTGTTTTCAACAAATAATTTTTTCACAAGTTTATTAAGAATTTTCATATAGGAAAAAAAAAAAGCTAATATTAGATTATCATAAAACACATTTCATTAAATGAATAAGGGAACTTATTTAAGCATTAATTTGCATATGACAAATAGGAAAAAAATCTAGTCACATAAAGAAATTATTGCAATAAATTTTTCAATGGCATAACCACGTAAAATTATGAAAAAAATTCAATTTTTTTTATTCTAATGCACCTGGCAAACACTTAGACAGTTGTCTTTGATGCCTTAAGGCAAGTGCTGCACAGACGTTACTCATTTAGCACTACCTAGGAGGTGAGTTTAGTTTGTAGATAAGCTACGGGACGCAGAGTAACAATACCCATGCAACGCTCTATGATTATGTTAGACCAGGACCTAAGGTTTAAAGTGGATTCCGAACCACTACAAGCATGCATGGCAAAACCGAGACTTGAACCCGAAACCTGTGGTACCAAGCGCTAGCCATTTGGTCATCCAGGCCCAAAAAATTCTAATTTAGAAATTAAGTAAACTTGCTACCACAGCAATAAAAGTTGATTTAATTATTTCTGTTGCAATTCAATGCTCTTAAAGCATAATACGATTTTACACCTGAAAATTTCTTTTTTATTCAATTTGTATTTGAACTTCAGATCAGTGTGATCTTTTTGTTAGTCACTACTTAAAAAACTCTTATGAATACTCGTATACAATACGATTCTATTATATTGAGTATTACAATTGAATACAAATCTATTGTATTGAGTAGAATAGTTATATTCTACGAGTATTGAGTGTGTGTATACAATAACCATATTCAAATTCAGCGTATATTGATTGATCATTGACAGCCATTATGCATCATACGAGTTTTATGAATATTCACCCAAATAATATGCAAATGTGGAAAAATTATTTCTGAAAGTCTACCCAGAATATTTCAACTATTAAGGGACTATTCTAAATTTAAACAATATGAATACTCTAAAGAACAAAAAATTTATTACATAGATTGAAACTAATTTAATCTAAAATTTCTTCTTGTGTAAAAATACTTCTATGTAATCGGTAGGTATTTTTATATGAATATGGTAAATAAATGCAATTTAAGTTCATGTAATTATCCTAATTTCCTGCTGCCATAATTATTAAATCAAAATGTCTCAGAATTTCTTAGGGTAGATTAAAATCTTAGTTGTCACAAAATTTCAGAATTATTTCCTTAAAAGCACAAGTACAAATTATTCACAAAATAGTTCATTAAAAAAGTATCCAAAGGAAAATAAGAATTTCTGTGCAATAAATAACCAGTTTTATTTTTTTAACATAGTCAGAAGTTTATGAAAGCTGCATTTAAAAACACATATTTTTATTAAAAGAGGCAATATGCACTGCAATGAATGCAGGTAAGTGAAAGAATGAAGTTCAATGAAACATGTTTTCCAATAGGCCAAATTTATAATTAAATAGTAAACATACAAATCTCAAATTGGTGAATTTCGTAAAATGTTTTTTATTTTGAATCTGCTTTTAAAATTAGATTAAAGATTTCAATATCTCCTTTTTAAATAAGGGATTGAAATTTATCTCTACAATCGGGTTTTAAGTTTTTGTTAATTTTACCTTTTTTTATTTTATTTTAATGAAATAAGTTGGGTAAATATTTTTCTTCTTACATTACCATAGCACTTCTTATACTTTTCATGCCGTTATTTATAATAAAATATTATATAATATAATATATAAAATATTAATTTTCATATTAATGGCATCACAAAATTGGAAAAAATTTTGTCAGGTGGACAAATTTGTCAGTCAAGTAGAAATTGTTATTAAGATAGAGGTATAAATTTTCAGGTGTAAATATTATATTAAGGAAAACAATTCAACAGGCATGAATCATCCAATCATGTACAGGTTTTTCCCTTGATCAAGGATTATATGCAAAAAATTATGATAAATAAAGAGGCTAAAAAAATGTAATGAATTTTAACTTACATTCAGGACAGGCATCGAAGTACCTTGGCTGCCACGCCGGTCCGAAGAGGGGTTCTAGAAAGAAAAAATGCATATATTCTAGGCAGATAGAATTGGTTTCAGTAAATATTGCATGAATGAATGAAAAAAGATATAAATTGTTAATTTTACTCAAATTGATCATCTCTATCAAATTATGGTAATATTTGCAAAAAAAAAAAAAAAAAAAAAAAAATATAAAAAAAAAAAAATCTAAAATAAATGAAAACTCCAATCAAATAAAAATTTATTATATATAAGAAAATAAATAATTTATTTATAAAACAATAAATAATATTTAATATAAATAATGAATTCCCAATATGCTCATAAAGATCTGAAATAAAATTACAATTTTTATGAAATTAAAAAAAAAGAAAGAAATTTGTCACTTTTAAATTAAGCAAGGGGTTAAAAAAAATAATGGTTTTAGTATTTTCTTATTGGTTTATTTTCTTACCGGTAGAGAATATAAACATAATTTATATACACAGTTCTAAGAATACAACAGACAAGCAAACAAATGTATGCACAAACCTCTTGCTTTAGGATAATTTTGAGTTGAATTATCGACAAAATGATACGAACTTATAAGTAAGTTAAGAAAAATCACTTAGTTTCTTATAAATTAGAAACTTATACAGAAGTAATAATTATTTTTTTAATTTCTTATTATAGCAAAAAGCAATTATTAAATTTACAAAAAACATCTATGATAAGAATTACAAAAATAGTGAACAGATATGTGATATATGTATATATGTGATAATGACATGAAGAACTGCATGAGCATAATTTATGTGGCTTACCATTTTTAAAAAGCGCGAAAGGCTTGACACGCCTCCACGGACCGAAGCGATTCCTGGTCGGTGATGGGAGTGGTGGTGGTGGGTATTGTCTTGGTGGTGCGCGTTGTGGTGGTAGAGGGCGTGGTGGGGGTTGTAGGCCTCTTGGTGGAATCCGACGAGGCCTTTTTGCCTAAAAGGAATAGTATTAAACACTATTCATATCTCTCACCATAAAATTTAGAAAATCTCATTCATTAAATGCTATTTAAAAATTTAGGTAACATTGTAAAACTTAGAAAAAAAGGATTAAATTTTCATAAAATGTTTTTATGAAAATTTATACTTTTATAATTACTTTTCAAAAACTATAGAATCTTTGAATTAAAAATTTTTTTTAAACAAAACATATGATACTAACTTTAATACATAAACAATTACAATTAATTAATCTTATTTAAAGTGACCTATTCCATATTCTCTCAGGAGTTCTCATATTTAAAAAAAAATTCATCTGTTTATATTTTTCAGTTTGTTATTGTAGAAAAATCTGTAAAAATGTGAGATTTTATATTCCTTAGCAAGGCCAATGTCTTCCTCAATCTCAACAGTGGATCAATACACATACAAAATAATAATAGTGTATTGTATCTGCTGTTTATTCATTGCGTAAGAAACAGAAAAATTTTGCTTGGATTACACGCTTAACACATTTTTGTACTGCATTTTAAAATGTACTTCACATTAAAGTACATAATTATTTTAGTAAAATTTATAATATGAATAGATTTCAAAAATATATATTAAAATGAAATATAAGTTGTACCTCTGAATCAGAGGAGCTCTCCACCTCCGAGCTGCTCCTCTTTCCCACTGTAAAAAAAATTTATTTTTTACTCTTACTAAAAGGTTTTAATTTAAACTATAATTTAAGGTGCAGAACCTGTTTTTTTTAACAATTTTATAAAACTAAAATGATAAAAATACTATCTTATACTGCTATATATTTCTAATTGTTACTGGGGTTGAAACTTTGATAGGCAAAAAAATTATTTATTTTGAATATGAAATAAATATAAGTCTTAAACAGCCTCATTTGTAGATCTGACTAGCAAAGTCATTGAATAAAAATTTCTCTTATCTATGCTGGGTTGGTCACAACAAATTTGTAGGTCTAAAAATTTTTCTATTGTTTCAAGAATGAAGATACATTCCTCTCAGATGTCATCATGACTAGGTATTAATTCCAAATTGTGGTGAGTACGGGAAGACTGATATATTTATTTAAAAGACTGATGCAGATTCAAATAGACATGATACCATCATCATAAAACAGATATATTTATTAAAAACCTTTTAATATCACCTGTTATTGTACTATTTTGAAGTGATCAACCCAGCAAATCTCTTGAACATTTAAATTCCATCGCACTATCTTTTATTATCTAGTGTTTCCACAATTAAAGCTGAAACACCTTGCAAGGTCCTCATTCCTGACACCACTGTAAAATACGCACAGCCCTCAAGTGAATTGATCCAAGTTCAATTGACTTAGTGGAATGCATAAAATTAGTTTTCACTTAAATTTTTTACTAGGAATCAATCAAAAACCTATTTTCCTGTCGTCATTGTGGAAGACTCCTGCAGAACAACAGAAAGAGGACTTCCAATTAAATAAGAAACTCTAGATTTGGTCTACTGTAAACTGAGCAATTGAAAAAACTGGTTCTTTCATCTGTTCACTCAAGTCTAATTCTTGTGGGAATCAGCTTTACAGTCATTGCTTCAAAAACTAATAGGACCTTTTTTGTTAATGAATAAAATTTTTTAAGTTTTAAAAATTTTTTTTGAACATGACTTTTTTTCCTTCTTTGCATGCTCCTTCAAGCAATTTAAATTATAACATCATGAATGCCGCAATAGCCCCATGGTGGGCCAAGGCCGTCTGCCTACTGGCAGATTTCGAGGCGAGAGATATTTTCTTTTTACAGGGTAGGGTTGTAAGCCCTATGCCCAATGCCCAATGCTCTACAGTCATATTAGACCGGGATCTATGGTTTAAAGTGGATTCCGAACCCCTACAAACGTTAATGGCACCACCAGGACTCGAACCCGAAGCCTGTGGCACCGAGAACTAGTCACTCGGCCAATCAAGCCCCTTAAATTATAACAACTAAGTAAAATATTTTCATAAAATCTAGGACCAAATACAAAAATAACTATTGTTGTTAAATATTAAAGTATTTTTGATTGTGGTTATGTTTAACCTGGTGTCGAGTTCACAAATACAGCCTGAAGATTTATTTTTGTAATAAATTGGCATCGTTCCCAATTCATATTCTCTTTACCACAAATATGGACTTATGTTTATATTTCTAATAAATATTAAATTACTACAGAAATTTGGAGTCCCCCCGCCCCATAATGCAGATTTTTCCAAGTCTTCAGTCTGGGCCATAAAAGTTCTCTAATCATTTTACACCAACATTTTTCCAAGCTGGTTGGAAAGTGCTGCTTTGAAATATGTTTAGTATTTTTTTAAGAAATCTTGAAATCATATTAGACATAAAAAAAAAAACTTGTAAAAAAACCTTAAAATTAGAATACTTCTCATGAAAACTATGACAAATTCGTAAAAGGCATGCATAACCTCCCATTTGGTCCTGTTTTTTAGAAGCCTATTGAAGAAGCAAAAAAAAAAAAATAATAATAATAATCCTTTATTATTATTATTATTATTATTATTTTATAAAGCAATAAAGGAAATCAATGTACCTTTTTTTTTTTTTAATTGATCCTTCTTGTATAATTTTTTTTTTCTTTTTGCATGAAATGCTGAACACAAAAAAATATTACAAAATATTTTTTAAAAATATGCAGGCATTTTTTTAAAAACATGCAGGCAATTATTTACCCCTATTAGCACAAAAGGGATTGGAGTTTCAAGAGGCACATTGTATGACATAAAGTGCTATCATGTTTGAAAATTCACATACTACTGAAAAATATTTAAACTAAAAAAAAAAAAAAAATTAAAAAAAATATTAAACTAAATATGTAAGGATTTGATTTCATTTGATTTAATGAGATAAAGAAAGTAGACGTTACAAGCAGAATTCTCTGTTTTCTGACATGAGGTTGGGATTTGGCAGTTGAAAAAAAATAAATTGATGATGGTGTCAGATTTAGGTATCAGAAGAACCATCATCTGGTTAAAGAATGGATTTGCTTTAGCTATTTTTAAATGATATTTTTGCTTTGGATAATATCCGACCCACCATGCAGTTAAGTGTTAAAGTTAAAAAATGTCTGTCTTCAAAGAGATAAATTCCAATAAAATCCAATATGGATGACGCATGGCTTCCCAAAATAAGTTTAGGCAATGAGACTTAAAAATTCTCCTCATAAGTTAATTTCTATATCAGTTAACTTAATTTGGGCATATTTATAGATAGGCATTATTAAATTTTGATCTGCATTGTTTACTTTTTTCATTTTCTTATGAGTTTTAATAAAATTCTGATTTTGAACTTGGTTATTTACTTTGTTTAAAAGTCCATACACAAAGAAATCAAATAAGCCTGCACATCATTACAGTGTCTTCTTTTCAAAGCGGTGCTTTGCATTAATTCAGTAATTAAAATTCTGAACCATCTTCAATTTGCATCACTAAATTATTATTCATCTAACTTCACATTTAAAAAAAACAGAAGCCTATCTTACTTGAGGAGGTGGAGAGTTCTGAAGAGGACGAGTCCCCTGCTCGTGTGGGTGGTGGGCTTGGCCACACGGGGATGCGGACCGCTGAAAAAGAAACAGAATCTTCAATATCAAATGAAAAAATAAAATAAATCTGAACCAAATTCAAAACAATAGATTTTTTTAAAATTTATTAAGTTTCTAAAATATGCATAAATGGACAGATGTATTATTCACTAAAATGCTTAATTTATTTCTTAACTTTCAATTTCATAAAATTTGATTGATTCTTCACTTAAAAAATTAAATGATTAAAAAAGGGCCATTTTTTAAAAATGATTAGTATTAACTAAAACCATTTTTTAAATCATTTCATATAATAGATTCTTATTTTTAAAAAAATCTTAAATAAGTCTGTTTTAGCTAAATTCTTCCATTCTGTTTTTTTTTTAAATCATATTATAAATGTTTTTTAATGTATAATGTAAATGAAATCCTTATAAAGCCATATTTCCTTATATCCACATTTATTCCCCCAAAAAATCCATAAAGACCTGTTTTATTAAACTCACTGTTCTTTCATTCTGCTTGGTTCTTTTTTAAAGAATAATTTCTAAAGATATTTCTGGGGAGGGGGAGAAATATGTATATATGGCAACATATAATCCAAATATAGAAATTTTAAGATTTGTAATATGTAATAATGTAGATTAGAAAAAAATTTTAATTTTCAAATGCAAATAAGATATTGATGAAGTAGCTACATTCTATTTCCCATGAAAAATATAGAATTAAAACAACAGTTGTTAAGAACATCAAAAGTAGAGATACTAATAAACAAAAGCAATAAAATCAGAAAAAAGAATTCTTACTGGGCACATGTGGTGGTGGGTGGGTGAACAGTCCACCTGTGAGAAAAAAAAAAAAAAAAATTCATATATTATTGTAGTTAATTGTTATTAATTAAAGCAGTGTTATTCTAAATTTCAGATGCAATTTCCTAGGACTAAAAGGTTTTTTTATATTTTCCATAAATGAAAATAAAATTATACTAAAGTCAACTGTGTCCTTAATACGAATTTCTTTTGTTTCAACAAAAAGTCATTTTCCCCCCAATTTATTTTCTGTCATCTGTCATCGATAATCGGACTTAACGATGGGAGTTTTCCGAATTTCCTTTGATGCAGGTAAAAAATGCGGTATAATTTGGAAAATCAGAACAAATGTAATTTTTTTATATTTACTTATAAACTCCTTTAATTTTTTTCTGAAAAAAAAAATATAAAAGCAATTATTTCTAATTTACAAGTTTGTTTTTGTACCTAATAAACATTATATAGTTTTTAAAAACGTATTATTATTTCAAATTTGAAAAACAATGGGAAATAGAAAAAAAAATGTATTTAAGACTTATGGTGAAAACAAAACAGACGACATTTTACCGATTGTTTGAATCGTCATACTTGTAGGAAGAATGAATATTTTTATTATTCAGTTTCGCAATTAATTATTGACTTGCTTTTACGCATTTTTAATTATTATCTAATACTTCTTTTTAATATACTTTTTCATCCACTAGCGAGCATTCACCGATATTTTGTTCTATTCCCTTTTTTTACCCATCGTCCACAACTATTACGCTTCTTTACAGATTGTTCTTCTCTCACATAAAAGTTTTGCCAACTTTCGGTGCTGGAAAAAATGAAATTACGGCGGCCAGAAATGGCGGTTTATCGAAACTTGGCATCAATTCAAATTCATCTGATCAACAATGGTGGAACTATAAAACTGTGATTAAATATTTTTGTCTAATTTTACAAAAGTTCTGCTTTTACTTATTGTTCACAACTGCTATGTTTCTTTAAGAAATTATTTTTTACTTACTCAAAGTTTTGTCACTGTTTGTTTTGTGACTGAAGCATTCTTGCAGAGCCGTTTTACGGAATTATTATTATTATTTTTAGCTTCCAAAACAAATATCAGTACATTGTAAGTAGTGGTCTATACTCCAGAGTCCGAAATTTTGAAGTTTAACTTATAATCATCATTGGCGCGACTGCCACATAGTGTGTGGGCCAAGACCATCTGTTTACTGGCTGATTTCCAGACAGATGTTTTCTTCTTACGGGATAGAGTTGCCAGCCCTACATCCAACTCTCTACAGTCGTATTAAATCGGGACCTACGATTTAAAGCGGGTTCCGTACTACTACAAACATTCACAATCCCGGCACCACCGGGACTCGAACCCGAAATATGTGGCACCGAGTGCCAAAGCGATGATCACTCGGCCAACAGGCCCTTTAACTTATTATACATGAATTACAGAAAGGTACGAAACTTAAAAGACTTCCTAAAAGCCAATAAATTATATCCTTAAGTATTATGCATGATTACCCCCCTCCCCCCCATCTGAGGTTTACTGTAACCGCTGTTTTTAACCAGATATTGAAAATTCAAAGACATATTTTTTTTCTTTAAATTTTTGATGGTGCTCGGTGATTTGATGCACTGCTTCACCATTCAATTGAATAATTAAGTATTTAAAAAACTTGATTCTAGATTTAGACACGTATTGAGAGTCTTACCCGGGACTGGCGGTCCAGCGGCCCTCGGGTGCGGCAGGCTCGACGCAGGCACAATGGTCATGTAGGGAGGCCGGCCTGTGTCGTAGCGGCTCCTCTTCGGGCGGAACTTCACCCCTTCTTTCTAAAAAACAAGTAATATATATATATATATATATAAAATTTTAAGTCAATTCCTCCTTTTTTTTACTCTATTGCAGAAAGTCCTTTAAAAATAATTTTCATTCATTTTTTAAGTTTATTTGGCGCCATCTATTGGTAGATATATGCGACTCAAATCTAAAAAAAGGCTAAAATTAATTAATTAAATTTAATTACTGAATTAATATTTGAAAAAAAACAAACTGTATTTAACACCAAGTGTCCTCCACTAAAAGTTCAAAAAAAAATGTATTTGAACTTGAGAGGATGAATAAAAAGTATTTTATGAACGATTGAAATTTGAACAAGATATATATAGGGAGAGTGGGAGCTAATAGAAGGAAGAATTTCCGTATGCCTGGGAGATTTAAATTGAAAATTGGTTTTACTTTTTGTGCACAGTAGTACATATATATATATACACTCAAGAGCCAAAACATTATGACCACCTGTCAATAAAGAGTTGGCCCATCATTGGCGCGCAACACAGCTTCAACCCGCCTTGGCATGGATTAATAATACCAGTTAAATACCACTTCCACCTGATCACGTGCCTTCCATGTCCTCCAGGCGAGTTCATTGCAAAATGTAGGGGTGGTGATAATGTGTATATATATATATGAACTATAGATATATATTCATGAACTATAGATATATATAAGGAGAATGTGAGCTAATAGAAGGAATTGGGAAAAAAAGCAAACAAAAAACATTTCTTGAAAAAAAATAGGAAATAAAAAAAGTTAAACGATTTTTTTTTTTTTTTTAATTTTCTTTTGCTGATTTGAGCTAAAAGTTAAAAGTGGGAATTAGTTACAATTGGCATCAGAAGTTCTTACCTCTAGGATTCGGCTCCTTTTCTCTGCCAGCCGGGGTGAACGTCTGGGGGAGCTGGCAGGGGAGCTGGTGGTGGTGGCCGTTGAACTTGAGCTCAGTTCAACCCCTTCTATCACTTCTGAGCTGTCCTCAGAACCTATATCTCTGAAATACACATGAATAAAATTATCTCAGCCCTTCAACATGTCAATTAAAAAGAACATTCCAACACTCCAGTACTTTTATGATTTATTTTATACTTAGCATTTAAAAAATTATTATTATTATTATTATTTTTCTAATGCAGCTGGCAAATAGACCGTGATCTTTTCATGCCATAAGGGCTGCACAGACGTTACTCACTTTGCACTACCCAGGGGGCGAGTATAACTTGAAGATAAGCCACGGACGCGGAGTAACAATGCCCCCGCAACGCTCTACGATCCTGTTAGGACCGGGACCTACTTGTTTAAAGTGGATTCCGAACTACTACAAACACCCATGGCAACGCCGGGATTCGAACCCGATACCTGTGGTACAGTGCGCTTGAACGCTAGTCACTCGGCCATCAGGTCCTTTAAAAAAATTAAAAAAATTATAATTTAAGGCAAGTTTCCCCTATCGTAGCCCATACACACAAAAAAATCCTCTCATTGTTCTCCATTTTCTACTGGTTTTATTTTTTTCCTTTTATTGCAAATGCTTTAACACAAAAGTAATGTTTGTTTTTTACACACCGATAAATTATTTTCATTTTTCTTTCGAAAAATTCATGTATATATATATATTTTTTTTCGTGCATTGCTACATTGTTATCTTATATTCAGTATTGCTGCGAGACAGGGCCGGATTTTCCTATAGGCTAACTAGGCTTCAGCCTAGGACCTCAAGTTCAAGAGGGGCCTGCATTCCAATTGTTAGCAAAATTATAATTACACTACTCTAAAAACAGTAAACACTAAAACAATGAATCGAAAATAAGGAGACATTCTACACATATGACTAACAAACAAACTTGCTAAACAAAGATACAAACTTAAAAATGGAAGGGAATAAGTGGAATAGCCTAGGGCCGCTTTTCATCTAAATCCGGTCCTGCTGCGAGAACACTGCACCAGGTCAGAGAATCTAATACAGTGACCTCCCCATTTCTAAACCCATCCATTTGAACGAGATTGAATTCCAAATGTCAAAACGATTCGTTAATGCGATAACACAATTTTGGAGATTTTCTCCAGTGTAACTAATTTCGCAATTGTCTGAACTTATCAGCAATTGTTTTTTTTTTCTTTCTAATGCAGCTGGCAAACACTTAGACAGCTTGGTCTTGGATGCCTTAAGGCAAGCGCTGCACAGACGTTACTCACTTTGCATTACTCATAGCGTGTAACTTGAAGATAAGCCACGGACGCGGAGTAACAATGCCCCCGCAACGCTCTACGATCCTATTTGACCGGGACCTACGGTTTGAAGTGGATTCCGAACCACTACAAACATCCATGGCACCGCCGGGACTCGAACCCGAAACCTGTGGTACCGAGCGCTAGTCACTCGGCCATTCAGGCCCTCAGCAATTGTTGTAGTTATATATAAATGCATGAACAAAAAGGCGCCTCATTTAACGCTTAATAATTATATGTAGCAATACATTTCACAAATGTCTTAAAAGTGATTAAAATCATAAGAAAAAGGAGGCAAAAAATCGATTAAATTTAGAAAAACACTTTAAAATTACACAGACATCCAAGCAATGGCCGAGTGGCTAGCGCTCGGTCGCTGAGTACCACAGGTTTTGGGTTCGAACCCCAGCGGCGCCATTGATGTTTGTAGTGGTTCGGAATCCACTTTAAACCGTAGGTCCCGGTCTAACAGGATCGTAGAGCGTTGCGGGGGTATTGTTACTTGGTATTCGTAACTTATTTTCAAGCTACACGTATCTCCTGGGTAGTGCTAACTGAGTAACGTCGGTGCAGCTCTTGCTTATGGCACAAAAGATAATTGTCTAAGTATTTGCCAGCTGCATTAGAAAAAAAAAAAACTTTTGTAAGAAATTTCAATATAAAGTAGATATGCTGATAATATTATGCAATATTTATAAGCAATAATTTTAACGAGATACAGTTTCTATAAGTAAATAATAAATTAATTCATTAAGTAAAAAATCTCCGGAAAAATAACTGATGCATTTAGAAGAATTAATATTCACTAAGGCACAATGGGAAAATGCTTGGGAAGTTTAAAAAAAATAATTCTGTCATCAAACTGGGGCAAAGTGTACATTTTAAATACTATTAAAAATAATAACTAACTATAATTTTCATTAATATTATCTAATTAAATCTAAGACGAGCATGCATTTCTTTAAAACCTGTCTGAAACTAAAATTTTGCTGATTTCTCATCTGTTGATGAAGACGGAGAATTTCTTTTGCATGTGTGGGTATGAAGTCTACTGAAAAAATGTTGATTTTAACAGTTTTCCATCGGTGCAGTCCAAAGATTGGTAACAGCGTTAGAATTATTGAAGAAAACATATCATTAAAAGAGGCTTTATAAAGAAAGACACTGCTTAAAGAAAAATTTGTTACAATGTCTTAAAGAGAAATATATTACTTACTCCGAGGCGGAAGTATAGGAGGTATAGGAGCTTTCATTGTTGGAAGGCATGGTACACATAATATATTTATATACAACTGCAAGAAAAAAAAAACACAAAATTAGTAATGCACAAAAGTTTTTCAAATTATCATTATTTCCAGCCAATACACAGTCATAATTTTCGACAGTATTAAAATAAAGCTATCTAGTATATCATATCCCATGGCTGATTTGTACTTGATCACTAATTAAAATTATTTTATTTATTGTATATCTCGTACCAATAAAGTTCCGTTTCGTTATGCATGGTTTGAATCCTACACTAGCATAACATTTTTAAATTTTTTTTAGCTGTATTGGTTCATACGTATTAACCGCATGTTAGCCATCAATCGCTCGTGATAACATCAGCGCGTATTAAATAATCTCAATGATTGAACAACCTAACAACAGGACATTTTCCGTTCGAAACAAAATTTGGTTAAGATTAGGACATTATTGATAAGGTTTGGTTTGTCGCTCTACGGTCATTTTGCGCCCATTTCAGGACTAATTAAACGGGACCTACAGTTTAACGTGGATTCCGAAATACTCACAAACACCCATGCCACCGCCAGGATTCGAACCTGAAGCCTTCGGTACCAAATTGGCCATCAGGCCGCATATTGATAAGATGCATGCAGGTCAATTGTACGCTACATTCATTCTTCTGTCTGACAAATTACAGAGTAATTAAATACAAGGCAGGGGTCTGATGGCCGAGTGGCTAGCGCTCTGTACCGCACACAGGTTTCGGATTCGAATGCTGGCGGTGGCATGGATGTTTGTAAAAGTTCGGAACCCACTTTAAACTGTAGGTCCCGGTCTAATATGACCGTCGAGCGTTGTGGGTGTAGTGTTACTCACGTCCGTGGCATATCTTCATGTTACACGTGCCTCCCGTGTAGCGTGGAATGAGTAGTAACAGTGGAATGTTACTACTCAGTTAATCTTTATGCCATAAGATTAACTGTCTCTGCATTGCCGGCTGCATTACAGCAACAACAATAAAAACAAGGCAACGTGGCATAACAGTTAGAACATATTTATGAATTTATTTTCCGAGCAACATAAATATTTAAAAGTTATTGCATTTGGTGTTTTCAGTTGATATTGGTTTATATTATTAAATGATCATGACTTTTAACTTCGCAAGAGATCTCATACCACTATTCAGAAGATTTAGAATTATTCCTCATCATATTTTAGAATTGCCGGGAATGAATACTTTAAATCTGTGGGTATTAGTCAAGTACAACTAGCAATAATTAAAAATATATATTTTTTGATTATATATAATAAATTAGCAAAATTTCAGAAAATCCAAAAAATATTTTTAGAAAATTAAATAAATTATAAAACATTGATTATTTTAAAGTTTCACATATGTAAATT
This sequence comes from Caerostris darwini, assembly GCA_021605075.1. Classification (NCBI taxonomy): domain Eukaryota; kingdom Metazoa; phylum Arthropoda; class Arachnida; order Araneae; family Araneidae; genus Caerostris; species Caerostris darwini. The sequence goes on from BPLQ01013138.1 coordinate 16,830, forward strand.
CCGATTTTCAAAGAATATTTTTTAACAGTGTAAGTAAACAGACAATTAACGGCATAAATTTAAAATAAAATAACACGTTTTAATATTCAATCGTTATTTTATTTTAGGCGATTAAGTTTCAAAAAATTAAAATGTCCAAAAAACAAAACATTTAACTCCACAAATATGTGTACTAGCATAAGTTTTATTTAGTAAAAACATTATTTGCCATGAATAAAATATAGTAATTTTTTTCAATAAAAATTAAAGTGTTAAAAATATTTAAAAATTTCAGTTTCTTAGTATGTGTAAATTAATTACGTAAATTTAATTCAAATCAATAAATTAATTTTATTTTAAATGTATTTTTATTTTGTACAATTTTAAAATAATATATTTACGAAATGCGTTCTCTAGAAAAGAGTTAATATGATTTTTGTGTGTGTATATTTTTATATAATATTTTCAAAGTTAAAAACGAACTGAAAATTTTTAAAGGAAAATTCACATATGTAAATTCCAATTTTTAATGAATTTTTTAACAGAGTAAGCAAACAGACAGTGAACAGCATAAATTAAAAAAATAATAATAACAGTTTTGTTAATATACGGTAGTTATTTTATGCAAATAAGTTTCAAAAACATAAGTTTAAAAAAAAAAAAAAAACCAATTAACTCCAAATATATGTGATCTTGCATAAAAGTCACAAAGTTTTGTTTAGTAGAAACTATTGATTACCGAGAATTAGTAATTTTTTTTTCAATAAAAGTTAACAGTGTTAAAAAAATAAATTTCAGTTTTCCTGTATTATTATATAAATTTAATTCAAATCTAATTTTATTTTAGATGTTTTTTTTTATTTCGCTCAATTTTAAAAAAAATATAAATAGAAAATGTATCTCTAGAGAAGACTTAAAATTATTTTTTTGTGTAATTAGTTCTTAATATGGGGGCTAATGGCCGAGTGGCTAGCGCACTGTACCACTGGTTTCGGGTTCGAGTCCCGGCGGTACCATGGATGTTTGTCATGGTTGGGAATCCACTTTAAACCTTAGGTCTCCGTTTAATATGATCGTAGAGAGTTGTGAGCGTAGTGCCTGAATGGCCGAGTGGCCCTCGGTACCACAGGTTTTGGGTTGGAGTCCCGGCGGTGCCATGAATGTTTGTAATGGTTCGGAATTCACTTTAATCCGTATGTCCCGGTCTAACACGAGAGCCTTGCGGGGGTATTGTTACTCCGCGTCCGTGGCTTATCTTCAAGCTACATGCACCTCCTGGGTAGTGCTAATAGAAGCAGCGCTTGCTATAAGGCATCCAGGACAATTGTCTAAGTGTTGTTGTTGTCGTGTCCCTCATGGAAGGAGGGGGGTAACTTCTGTTCTGATGGAGCACCCGTAGGTAGAAGTCTGACTTCGGCTCCGTGACACTCTTACAATCATAGGAGACCGGGACCAACGGCCGAACCACTAAAACATACATGGCACCACCGGGACTCGAACCCGAAACCTGTGGCACCGAGCGCCAAAGCGCTAGACACTCGGCCATTCAGGCCCCGTCTAAGTGTGTGCCAGCTGCATTAGGAAAAAAAAAAAAAAATTTAATACTATTTTCTAGGTTAAAAATGAACTGAAAATGTTTAATGAAAATTTCTTCATTGTCATCATTCAGCTCATATGCATGGATAAAGAAATTATAGCTGCGCGGGATTAAATTCCTATGAAAAATATGCTCCCTAAAATCCTTTTAATTTTTGTGATTCGTAAAATTCCGCAGTTTACTGTATATATTTATATCTAGATAGATCGGATGATGTCTTTCAGAATCATGAAAAAAGTTTGGCTTATAATGAGCTAGTTTAGAAAACTTCTCTCACAACAGAGTTCGGACTTTTAACGCCTCATTACGAAGTCATTATATCTTTATATTATTTAATTTAAGAATTATTTTTTCAAGAACTTCAGATTTTGTTTAAAGATTAAAGAGACATAGCGAAAAAAATGGTTAGGGAATTTACAATCATAGACTAAACAGATCATTTGACAGACATTGAAATTATCCCAACTAAGAGAACTGCACCCTTTTTTCTCAGGCCGACAATGTGACGACTTCTCATTAGTGCTGATCGGGAAATTTCTAAACAAAGTTATGCAGGGAAAATGTTTACATTTTCGAGAGATCTTTCTCATGGTACGAACCTCCGCAAATGTTTATGTTAGCAGTTCAAAGCTGCAAAAAAACAGCTGCGATTTTGCAAAAATGTTGTCTTAATACTGCATCCATTTCCCATGTTATAACCAGCTGTTTTTACTGAGCAATGAATATCCGTGCTAAACATATGTACTAAATTATTGCAGGTGGTTTTAGTGTTCTATGGATTTGATTATAAATCAGCTGCTGGTTTTGAAAAAATTAGTTCCGATAAACAAAATTTCGTATTTTTTTTAAATGTAGTTTCTTGACTGAGAAGTGTAAAAGACTGTTTTTTTCTGTTCATTTTCCTATCCACGTTTCGTTTTATAAGAAACAATAGGATTTAAATTTGTGAGATCATTTCAACAAAATTACTTTATTAAATGAAATATATCGTAATACTCGAAAACAACAATACTTTAAATTGCAATCGCGTGTTTTTAAGGCTGTAAACGTAATTATTTTTAAAAATATCTTTCAACTATCTTTCAAATAATTTTAACAATGTAGATGAAGCAATTTGTACTAAAAAATTTAAAAGTCTGTTTTTCTTTTCATTTATCTATTCACGTTTCTTTTTATAAGGAACAATGAGATTTAAATTTATGAGACCACTTCAGCAAAATTGCTTTATTAAATGAAATATATCGTAATACTCGAAAACAACAATACTTTAAATTGCAATCGCGTGTTTTTAAGGCTGTAAATGTAATTATTTTTAAAAATATCTGTAAAAATATTTTTCAAATAATTTTAATAATGTAAATCAAGCAATTTTAGTAAAACATTTACCATATCCAATAACAAGTTTACAAGGCTACAAATTGTAAATTAAATTTACAAAAACAATTTACAAATTATAATTTACAAAATAGTAACTAATTACTTGCTTATTAGTAACCAATTTACATAATTGTAACAAATTACAATTACAATTTCCAATTTACAAATTAGCAATTTATCTTAATACTGCACTCTTTTAACATGTTTTTTTCTGAGCACTGGATATCGGTGCAAAATATTTATGCAAAATTCTTGCAGGTGGGGGTTTTCAAATTCTAGGGGGTATGTGAATCACGAAATATATGCAGGGTCTGAATAAACATTTGATTATTAGAAAATCGGCCTTATTATATGGTCATCATATTTTAAAAATGTATAATTTATGATTTTTTATTGTTTGAATTTCAGATTAAAAACGGGAATAGGATCCAGATTCCGTTTAAAAAGTTAATTTAAATAATGGATATTTATTTTATTTATTTTTTTTTATGTCTAGAAGCTATCCAAAGCGGTTGGAACTGTAGAAAAACAATGAGTTCATTAAAGATATCGTTTAAGAAAATTTTGTCACTTAATAATTGCGCTACAGTTGGAAAAATAAATTTAAAAAAGAATTATTTTTATTGACAGCGAATGAAAATAACGCAAGAAATATTACAACCCCAGTGATTCCTAAGTGGCCAATTCGTGGCTCAGGGGCAATTTGGGAAAGAAGCGTGTCGAAGGGCTGAGGTTCGAGTCCGCGGGCGGCTTTATTTGTACCTACTGCTTTCAGAAAGGAGGTAATTCGACGGAATTCTGAGAAAGAGTGTAAATAATCTCTTATCGAAAGTCAGCCTGCCCTGATGCGAGATTTCCTTTTTTTTTGCCATGCTACATGCAAAGGGGCTTGATGGCAGAGTGGCTAGCGCTCTGGCGTTCGGTACCATAGGTTTCGGGTCCCGGCGGTGCCATGGATGTTTGTAGTGGTTCGAAATCCACTTTAAACTGTAGGTCCCGGTCTGTTAAGCCCAAAGTGTGCACAAGATGACAGTAGAGCGGCAAACCAAACCAAACCAAGCTACACGCAAATGTGGGGCCACTAAAAATTTTTCCAGCGTATATGCATGAGTTTCGTCGATGTTATATCCTTACATTTTTTTAGGTTGATATATTCTTTTGGAGATATTTAGCCTCTGGAGGGGGAGGCAATTCCCATAAGGCAGGGTAAATACAGTTGTAACAATGAAAATTGCCCAGAATATATTTACAAATATAATAAAATTTACTTACAAACATCAACAAATAAAAGAGAAGCAAAAATATTTAAAAATTAAAATTAAAATTTTGCGCGAACCTTTTTAAATCTTAATTGCGAAAGTAAGTGTCAATCTCCTGGATTGCAGACTTTTACAATAATTAATAAGCGTGTCAAAAAATTTAATAGAGATGTGTTTAAAATAATCTTTTAAAGACGGAATGTTAATAGCTTTACATGTATCAGAATTGCGCATTGAACCATTTAGCACATAGCAATTTGGCGGATAGTGATATTTTGTAAAATTTCAAGCGTTTTTAAGTTAGATTTCGCTGCATAGGACGAAACCGGGCAAGTGTACGTGAGAATTGGGCTAATCATAGAAAAAAAAAAAAAAAGATAGAATCAAATGGATAGCTTTTTTGTAGAGAAATATTTAAATATGTCCAATGGTTTAATAAATTTTTTTTTTAACAAAATTAACATATTTGGCGGGAAAATTTGCAAGTTTATGTATCAATTTGAGATTGAAAATTTTATAAATGTATGTTCTAGTATTATTAATTTAAATGAGGGGGGTGCATTAATCATAAAGGATATTCGTAAAAAAAAAAAGGGGGAGGGAAGACATTACATAAGAACAACGTATTAAGATTCGTACAAGAGAAATTAAAGATAATAAGAATCAAACGGATAGCTTTTTTCTGTAGAGAAATATTTAACTAAGTCCAATGGTTTAAAATATAATTTTTTTAATAAGATAAACATATTTAGCGGGAAAATGAGCAAGTTTATCTATCTATTTGAGATTTTTTATAGTAGAAAATAATAATTATAATAATTTTATATTGAAAATTTTATAAATATATGTTCTAGAACTATTAATTTAAGCGAGGGGAGGTACATATAACAGATATTAGTAAAAAAAAACATTCAAGACATCGTATAAGAACAACATATTAAGATTCGTACAAGAGAAAGAAATTCGTAAATCTTACATCTCTAAAAAAATGATAGGATCAAACGGATAGCTTTTTTGTAGAGAAATATTTAAATATGTCCAATGATTTAATAATTTTTTTTTAATAAAATAAACATATTTGGCGGGAAAACGAGCAAGTTTATCTATCTATTTGAGATTGAAAATTTTATAAATGTATGTTTTAGTATTATTAATTTAAATGGGGGGGTAGTGCATTAATCATTAAGGATATTCGTAAAAAAAAAAAGAGCGGGGAGACATCATATAAGAACAACGTATTAAGATTCGTACAAGAGAAAGATATTCGTAAATTGAAGATAATAAGAATCAACCCGATAGCTTTTTTTCTATAGAGAAATATTTAAATAAGTCCAATGGTTTAATACAGTTTTTTTAATAAAATAAACATATTTAGCGGAAAAATGAGCAAGTTTATCTCTCTATAAAATTTTTTATAATTTATATAGAAAATTTCATAAATGTATGTTCTAGAACTTTTAATTTAAATGGGGGGAGGTACTCATCATAACAGATATTCGTAAAAAAATCATTCAAGACATCGTTTAAGAACAACATATTAAGATTCCTACAAGACAAAGAAATTCGTAAATCTTACATCTCTAAAAATGATGGAATCAAACGGATAGCTTTTTTGTAGAGAAATATTTAAATATGTCTAATGGTTTAATATAGATTTTTTTTTAATAAAATAAACATATTTAGCAGGAAAATGAGCAAGTTTATCTATCTATATATATATAAATAAATATATATTTGAGATTTTTTTTAATTTATGTAGAAAATTTCATAACTATATTTTCCAGAATTGTTAATTTAAAGAATTCGTAAGATATGAAGAGCTCTAGGGAAATCATGGAACAGGAAAAAAAAAGTTTAAAAACCACATAAATAAGCAAAGAACACGTCATTATTATTTTTTGAAAATAAATATATTAAATTTTTCAGAAGCTTTATATCTTTTAAACGTCGAATTAATAATTTCAAATTTCTGACGGCAATTCTTTATTATTTAAATGCAATGATATAACAAAAATATTTGCAAATAATATATATGAAATATTTTTGTCGTCCGATTTATTCGTTATGAAGAGATCTTTTTCACACTAAAGTTAAAATACGATGGCGCAAATATTTTAAATAATTCAACTTTTACTGATATAAATTACTTCGGATTATGAATTGTTTCTTTAGTATCAGTACAAAATGATGCAATTTTATTGCAATTCAAAAGATTAAGTGAAATGTCATTATTTTAAAACGTCAAATGTATATGAGAGGCAATATATATAAAATTTTCAAAATATCAAGAAATTTTTTTGAAAAATAAATTTTTCGTTAATGCAAAAAATGTTTCTTGTTGCGGGTTTACGGCCTAACAAAATAGGAACGTTCCTTAAGATAAAAAAAATTAATAATTTCTTTTGCCGTAACTTTTTTTGCCATAATGAAAAAAAGTTGGGTTTTCACGTAAAATTTAATAATTTAATTAAAAAGAAATATAGCTTAAACAATATGAATAATAAAATGAATTTTTTGCCATAATGAAAAAAAGTTGGTTTTCACGTAAAATTTAATAATTTAATTAAATAAAAGAACTATAACGTAAAAAGCATCAGTAATAAAATGAATTTTTTGCCATAAAGAAAGAAAATTGGTTTTCACGTAAAATTTAATAATTTAATTAAATAAACGAAGTATAACTTAAAAAGTATCAATAATAAAATGAATTTTTTGCCATAATGAAAGAAAATTGTTTTTCATAAATCGATTCACATAAAATTTAATAATTTAACTAAATAAAAATATAACTTAAAAAGTATCAATAATAAAAAATTAATTTCTTTTGCCGTAACTTTTTTTGCTATAATGAAAAAAAAAGTTGGGTTTTCACGTAAAATTTAATAATTTAATTAAATAAAAGAAATATAACGTAAAAAGCATCAATAATAAAATGAATTTTTTGCCATAAAGAAAGAAAATTAGTTTCCACGTAAAATTTAATAATTTAGTTAAATAAAAGAAGTATAACTTAAAAAGTATCAATAATAAAATGAATTTTTTGATATAATGAAAGAAAATTGGTTTTCATAAATCATTGATTCACATAAAATTTAATAATTTAACTAAATAAAAATATAACTTAAAAAATATCAATAATAAAATGAAAGATTAATAAAAAAACCATGAAATTATGTATACAAATAAAATTATTCTAATTCTTTTTTATGATAAAGAGTTGAAGAAAAAAATCAATATTTATAATTTTAATAATAAATGTTTTTTTATGTAAGAATAAAATACAATAACATCTTTATATATGGCGCATGTTAAGAGACAAAAGAAAAGCAACATTTTAATTCAGGTTTTAATATTCGTAAAGATTTCTATTAAATAAAAAGTTATACATAAAAGGGAGGGATGAAATGAGATTTTAAAAAAAAATGAAATCTGCACGGCAAATTTCAACTTATCATGTGTGAACATTCGAGAACGGATGAGAATAAACTTAGGAAGATAACAATGTTTAATAATGCGAGATATATGAAGCAATTGATTGGAATACTATAAGAATGGCCAAATTCAATAGCCACAGGAATATAGCAATGTTGAATAAATCAAGAACTTCATGAAGAATGAATTGTTCAAGAATCTCTAAAACAACACACAAAAGTAAGATAAATGTCGTGGCAAATGAAAAATGAAGCATTCCAAATTCTATAAGAAACGTTGCCACATTGAATAGCCAAAAGAATATATCAAAGTTTAAAAATTCTAGGCATAAATGAAGAATGAAGCATTCCAAATTCTATAAGAAACGCTGTCACATTGAATAGCCAAAAAAATATATCAAAGTAAAAATGAAGTATTCCGAATACAATAAGAAACAATGCTCAATAGGCATCGGAAAATGCCACATGTGATAAATATAAAACTTCAAAAAGAAGGAATTGATCAACGCACTACGAGTACTTATAGTCATTGGACATATAAAAATGTTTAAAATCCCAACGCAAAACATGAAAAGTGATTCAAAACCTTACTACCAAACACTTTAAGCAAAAGCCAAATTCTCCAGAAAATTCCTGGAGATTAACGTTATTCATGAATCATTTCAAGAGTTAAGGGGTCCAAAATACCATTTTCCACTTAAAATTTGCAATGAAGTATTACTTGCTTAACCCCTCATTTTCGGATAACGACAGGGACCCTTAACCAGGACAACATCATGTTCACACATAATAATAACATCTTTTTATATGGCGTAAGGAGACAAAAAAAGAGTAACGTTTTAAGTCAGATTTTAATATTAATGCAATATATATTTAAAAGTATTAATAATAAATTCTATTAAAATTAAAAATAAAACTAAAAAACTTGTGATATGTAGTTTCAATTAACATAATTAGAAATACAGAATACAGAATTAAATTACTCGTGCCAGCTGTACATTTAATTTCCGTGAAATGTTTCTGAAGTTAAAAAAATAAATAATTTCTTTTGTCAAAACTTTTTTGGCCATATTGAAAGAAAATTGGTATTCGCGTAAAAATTAATAATTTAATTAAATAAAAGAAGTATAACTTAAAAAGTATCAATAATAAAATGAAAGCTTAATAAAAAACACGAAAATATAAATACAAATAAAATTATTCTAATTTTCTTTCATAACAAACAATTGAAAGAAAACACAAATATCTTTAATTTTAACAATGCTTTTTTTTAAGTGAGAATGAAACCATGTAAAAATTAATAATTTAATTAAATAAAAGGACAACTTAAAAAGTATCAATAATAAAATGAAAAACATGAAAAAATAAATGAAATTACTACAATTAATTATTAAAAATTATTAATTAGTAAAAAACAAGAAAATATAAATACAAATAAAATTACTAATTTTCTTTGATGAACAAATAGTTGAAAGAAATAACAAATACCTTTAATTTTAACAATAAATGCTTTTTATATGTGAGAAACAATTACAATAACCTCTTTTTATATGGCGCATATTAGGAGACAAATGAAAAGCAAGATTTTAATTCAAGTTTTAATATTAGTTAAGATTCCAATTAAAATTTTAAAAAAGACTTAATATTGTCATATGCGGTTTTAATTAACATAATTATAAGTACAGAATTAAATTTCTAGTTTGCTGTACAATTAATTTTTAATAAAGTTTATCATAGTAACGAAATGTTTCGTTTTTATGATTTTTTTTTCCTGGATAAAACACGTCAATACAAAAAAACATCTACTATACTTTTGTTTTATGCTGAATTCTTATTACTTAAGACCACCAAAATACGAAAAATAAAAAGATAAATAAATGCTGAAATTGTTGAACAAAACAAAATTAATCACCGATCAAGAAACATTAATAATAGATATAATAGCATATAATTGTTTTTAATAGAAATATATTTTAAGAAGATAATTAAAATCAAACTTACCAGTTCAAAGGAAATAACAGGAATGGAATAAAATAGAGTAATACAAAAATGATGAATAAATATACACGAATAATTAAATTAATATATATATATGCAAAAATTGGATTAGATAAATAAAAGATGAAAAATACAATTATATATAAAGAAATTAAATTAATAAAACATGTTAAATACAAATAGAAAAATTTAAAGATTTTATATCAAAAATGAGCGCAATCGAAGTAAGAACATCCGATCAAATAATGGATTAAAATCCACGAGAGCTCAGTTTTATAGGAGAAGAAAGCTATCACGCTGATTGGTTAACGATAATGTACACAATACTCATGGCCAATTGTAAATCATCAAACGATCTTCGTTCCGTACGCGTCACGTGTTCACTTGTTTTGACTATGTTTCTGGGGATAGGCAGATGATTTTTTTTTTTTTTTTTTGTAAGCATTCTGAAGTTCGTAATAAATTAGGACATTACCATTTAGTTTAGACTAGGGATTGCAATATCGGTCCAAAAGTTCAATGCCGATATTCGGTATTTTTTAGATCTTAATACTGGGATACCGGTTTTAATACCGGTAGTAGAAATTTTAGAAAAAGAAAGAAAACACAGGCGTTTTTTCTTTTATTTGCCAGTTTTATTAGAGAATGTAAATATCACAAAAAAATTTGTGACTTATAATTTATAACAGTATATAAAGAATCACAAAAAAGTAAAGGAACATCTTATTTATTTAAATGACAAAAAAATGTAAATATCACTATTCAGTCTGTGGTACTATTACAAAATTTTGAAAAATGATCTTAAAAAACATAATGCATCAATTGTACTATCATTAAGCCTGGAACGTAAGTTTGTGCAAAAATTACCAGCTGTCGGAAAACGCTCTTTCAGCATCTGCGCTAGTTGGTGGTACTGTTAGCAATGCGCGACATACTTTTTCCAAGTATTTACCTCTAAATGCCTCATCTTCGAATAAATCTATTTCTCGTCGGATTGTTTTGGATATAGCTGATTTCTGCAATATATTTTGGTTTGTTGAAATTTTTTTAGTTATCGCTAATTCTAATTTTTGTTCAAGAGACAATTAATTTTCACTATCAACATTAGTGTCATTATCATATTCTATAACCGAATTCTTCTGAATGTGGATAGGTTCTGAATTCTGAATAAGAATTCTAAATTTCTAGTAAATACCGAAAAACCTTTATTTAAACTTGTGAATACCGGTATTACAAAACTGTACAAATGGCTCAAAATACCGGTACTCGGTATACCGGTATCGCAATCCCTAGTTGAGACGTTATTTCTATAATCAAATAAGATGTATTTAATTTATGGATACTCAGGATTTTGAAGAAAACGGCCTGTTATAATTTGATCACTGGTTGCACAAAAAAATAAAATAAAAATAAACTTTTATTAAAATAAAAAATAGAAATAGAATTTAGAAAAAAATTATTTCAACCATATTTATTTCTTTACATGCAATAAAAATTATTATGAAAATAAAATAAATAAAAACTTCTTGAGTGATATTACGTTAATTTAATATGTGTTTTCGAATATTCGATTCGATTTTCGAACGCCAACGAGGCACGTCAAATGGTTTTTAATTATCGATTTTTTTTTTTTTTTTTATTCATGTCTAAAACAAATTTGGTACTTACGTATTAACGATACCTTGGCGACAGACTTGGCGGTGTTTAAGTGTCGCCAATCTTTATTATTTGGAATAAAAATATTTTGAAAGCGTTTTGATTTTAAATGAAGTGTTTCATATATATTTTATTATTTGGAACAAAAATTTTAAGTGTAGATTGGCGCCAAATCTATAGCTGCGGTTGGCGCGTGTGCTCTTTATTGGCACAACTGTCGCCAAGGTACCGTTAATACGTAAGTACCAAAAATTTGAAGAAAACGGCTTATTATTTGATCACTGGTTGTACAAAAAAAAAAAAAAAAAAAAAATTTTATTAAAATAAAAAATGAGAAATAGAATTTAGAAAAAAAATTATTTCAGCCATATTTATTTCTTTACATGCAATACAAATTATTATGAAAAGAAAATAAATAAAAACTTCTTGAGTGATATTACGTTAATTTAATATGTGTTTTCTAATATTTGGTTCGATTTTCGAACGCCAACGAGGCACGTCAAATGGTTTTTAATTATCGATTTTTTTTTTTTTTTTTTTTATTCATGTCCAAAAAAATTTTTTGTTTATTAATATGTGTCTGTCGACACAAGTTAGCTCATTTTATTCGTCTACAAAGCAACAATTTTAAAATGGAATATGTTTTTAAAGATAAATAAATTTGTTATAAATAATTAAAATTATATAATAAATAAGAAGTATATTATAAACAATATGGACCCTGTCTTCACCCTAGCATGTTATTGACTGATTCATGTTTAATTTTTTTTGTCGAATTTTGAAAATCTTTAAAAGAAATTAATTGTAATAGTTTTTTTGTTAAATTAAAATGGACCATGTTAAATAAATTGTACACATGAGTCACCAAGTATCAATTTTATTTTTAAATGTCATAGTAGATAATTCGTTTTGAAAGAATGTTAAGTTTGGATGATTGGTCTGGTTTGTCGCTCTACAGTCATTTTGTACACACTGTGCACTAATTAGACCGGGACCTACAGTTTAACGTGAATTACGAACCACTCACAAACATCCGTGCCACCGCCAGGATTCGAACCTGGAGCCTGTGGTACAAAGTTTTAATGGAATATTAAAATATGGAACATAATTTGCAAATAATACAATTAATACAAAAAAAAAATTATCTAATGTTATGAAAAGGAAATTATTCAGTGTTTTTTTCATTTGTTACAAAGTCAATGATAAAAGCGTTTGTTAAGAATGCACTTGCTTGCAGCATGTATATGTTTAAGTTAATTTCTTTTTATTTAATTATTGTAACTTTAACATGAGAATACTAATTCTGATGTCTATCAAGACACTGGCTATCTATAAATATTCGTTTTAATTTTTTTATTCTAATGGAGCTATCAAAAACTTAGACAATTGTCTCCGATGCCTTAAGGCAAACGCCGCACCGACGTTTCTTACTCAGTACTACCCAGGAGGTACGTGTAGCTTGAAGATAAACTATGGAGCGGAGTAACAATACCTCCGCAACGCTCTACGATCCTGTTAGATTGGGACCTACAGTTTAAAGTGGATTCCAAACCACTACAAGCATCCATGGCACCGCCGGGACTCGAACCCGAAACCTGTGGTACCGAGCGCTAGCCACTCGGCCATTCAGGCCCCGTTTTAAAAATGTATTACTTACTTATTTTACTGGACAGCCAAAAACAAGTTCCTTTTTAAAACTGTGTTCAATAAAATAACTCTCTAACTGTTGCTCTGAAATTCGTAAGCCTTATTTTAAAGAAAACATATTTGTGATCAAATATTTTCAGGCATGAATATGAAAAAAAAAAATTCCGATAAAAATAAAATATTTGGGGAAATTCCAACCATTTAGGGGAGTTTTTCAATTGTAAATTTAATAATGATTTTACGCGGGCCAACTTTCGCTATTGCATTGAGAGCAACCATTAAATGTAAAGTGGAAGCAGTTTTTTTTTTTTTTTTTTTGTCCCAACCAATTTACTTTTACTTCGGACCTGAATGACTGAATGGCTAGTACTTTGAAGCTCGGTACTACAGGTTTAGGGTTTGAGTCGGTGCCATGGATGTTTGTAGTGGTTCAGAATCAACTTTAAACCGTAGGTCCCAGTCTAACATGATCGTAGAGCGTTGCGGAGATATTGTTACTCCGCGTCCGTAACTTATCTTCAAGCTACACGCACCTCCTGGGTATTGCTAAGAGAGTAACTTCGGTGCATTTTTAAATTTTGTGCCTGAGTGGCTAGCACTCTGGCACTCGGTACCATAGGTTTCGGGTTTGAGACCCGGCGGTGCCATGGATGTTTGTAGTGGTTCGGAATCCACTTTAAACTGTAGGTCCGGATCTAACATGACCGTGCAGCATTGCGGAGGTATTGTTACTCCGCGTCCGTAGCTTATCTTCAAGCTACACGCACCTCCTGGGTAGTGCTAACTGAGTAACGTCGGTGCAGCACTTGCCTTAAGGAATTCAAGACAATTGTCTAAGTGTTTGCCAGTTGCATTAGAAAAAAAAAAAAAAAAAAAAATTTGAAATATCTGAAAATCTTCTACGAAAGCCTTTGGCCACATTTATTACAGTACGCATTAAAATATCCAAGCTTTTGGCCTTTTTCAATATAAAATAAATTAAGAGTTAGAACCAAATCTTCGAATTGTATTAACAAATAGAATCCAATCAGCTTTTTTTTCATATTATTAAAGATCTAAAGAATACTATGCAATATACTATACAGAATATAGTATTATTAATTGATATATTTTATGTATCGGAGAGCCTGAATGGTCAAGTGGCTACACTCTGGCTTGCGGTACCACAGGTTTCGGGTTCGAATCCCGGCGGTGTCATGAATGTTTTGTAGTGGTTCGGAATCCATTTTAAACCATAGGTCCTGGTCTTATAGGATCGTAGAGCCATGTGGTGATAATGTTTCTCGCGTCCGTAGCATATCTTCAATCTACACTTGCCCCCTAGGTAGTGCTTAATAAGTAACGTCAGTGCAGCCTGTAATAATGATATAGATAACTATCTAAGTATTTTCCAGCTGCATTACGGGGAAAAAATTATGAATCAGTCGTAGAGTAATTTGTAAAATTAATTAAAATTTTAATTCATCCATAAAGAATTCAACCATTGAGATAAAGCAGGGTTCGCCTTATTAACAATTTACTGAGATATTGTCAAATATGTAGTCGTTCCAGCGTTGCACAGGACAGGACAGAAGGGACTACTAATTACAAAATCATTGTGTCATCACGACTTCGAATGAGCATCATTGAAGAATAGCGCTCAACTTTTGTCTTCGATCGGACCAAAAGAGCTTCTGGTTTATGGATTTATCATACTCATCCTGGACATATACACACTGGCTTTCATTTGTGAAGAGCTTAACCAAGTACCCTCAGATTTGACTCATAACATTGTATCCACCATGCTACAACAACATCCAGCTAGCGACTAGTTGGGTCAGGTATTGTGTTGTGTCTGAAAACACTACTCTTCTCTTTACATTAATTTATTTACAATATTAATAATACTGCATACACATGGCACCCTGTGCCTCTTCTACATTACCAATTCTAAGTTATACCAATTCTAAATACAATACCAATTCTGTTGTTGTTGTTACTTATCCCACTTGGTAGATATCTAATCTAGGCCAAACCCACGAACCCGTATGGACTCATGGTTGAAGAGGAAGGAAGCAGCTTTTGTTGTGATGGAGCACCCGTAGATAGAAGCCTGACTTTTGCTTCGTAATGCTCTTACAGTCATTGGAGACGCTACTATAGACGCGGTTTAAAGTGAATTTCGAACCACTACAAACATCCATGACACCGCCGGGACTCGAACCCGAAACCTGTGGTACCGAGCGCCAGAGCGCTAGCCCCTCGACCATTCTAATACTAATTCTTAAAATCGTAAGCACATCGTAAGTAATCGTTAATCGCTCAGACGCTCCTAGCGTTTGCCTCGTCGTCTCAAAATCTAACCTCTTGTACTTACCAGTTCACACAGTACTGGTCACAGTGGCGGCATCTCGCGTTTATCTAGTTATAGTAAAACCTTACAAATAACTATTACCCAATATCGCACGGGGTAGATGGTAATATAGAATTGTATTGAGAAAAAAAGGTTTAGTAGATGCAATCTAATTGTAAGCGATCATTTCATAAATCTACTATTTAATTCATTATATAGTTTCGAATTTTTCCCCGTTACACATTACCATTTGTTGTAGTTGTTGTTGTACACCAGTCCTTCTATTTTAAACAACATATCGATGAAGGGGATATTGCTCTAAGTTTGACTTTTAGAGATAGCTGCCTCACATTTGCGTGCCGTATGATAGAAAATATATAGGTAATCATATAGGTAAAAAAAAAATATTCTCCCATATACACAGTTCAGTCACATTAATGTGACCACCACCTACTTTCGGCGTCAACGTGAAATAGCCAATCACAAAAGGCTGGTGGCAGCACATTGCAGTGGAGTGTATATAAAGGATGTCCTAGGGCATCGGAAAGCATTTCAATCGTTGCCGTAATGCAGAAACGTAGCGATTTATCCGACGTTCAAAAGGGCATGATTATTGGCGTTCGGGCCAACGGTTCAGCGAACGTTGCTGCGCATGCGCCTCCGCAGCAGATGCCTGGTTAATGCACCTATACTGACTGCTGTTCATCGGCGACGAAGACTGGAATTTGCACGCCAGTACCGAAACTGGACCCCAACAGAGTGGCGACAGGTGGCTTTTTCCGATGAATCACGTTTTATGCTCCATCGGACAGATGGACGTTGGCGTATACGGCTTGAAATACACTGTAACAAATACACTGCACTGAAAGCAAACACCCTGCAATAATTGCCGGAAGGATCCAAGTTGGAGGAGGGAGCATTATGGTTTGGGGAATGTTTTCCTGGCATTCACTGTTCCTGGCATTGCTGAAATTCACTGTTGGCATTCATCATTGTGGAAGGCACGATGGATCAGCACAAGTACGTATCTGTCCTTGCTGACCTTGTCCACCCCTACATGCGAATTATTTTTCCTCGGAATAATGGCATCTATCAGCAGGACAATGCGAGGTGTCATACAGCCCATAGTGTATGTGCGTGGTTCAAAGAGCACCAGGATGAGTTTACCGTACTCCCCTGGCCAGCAAACTCACCGGATTTAAACCCAATCGAGAATCTGTGGGGCCACCTCGATCGGGTTGTTTAAGTCATGGATCCTCAACCACGTAATCTAGCGCAGCTGGCCATGGCACTGGAGTCGTCATGGCTCAACATCCCAGTGAACACCTTCAGAAACCTAATTGGCTCTCTTCCTGCACGTCTCGCAGCGGTCCGCTCTGCCAAAGGTGGTTATTCTGGCTTTTGACAGGTGTGACTCCACATTAATGTGACTGGACTGTGTATTTATATTTGATTCTAATACATAAGTGATGTACGCCAGACTTAAAATACCTTGCAAAGTTTGAATCAACTGGTGGTACTCATTGCTTTTAGTAACGAGAAGATTCGATATCGATTATGGCATGCGCATCGGGTAGTTTTAAAAAATCTGTCTTGGTTAAAAAAGCTTTCTTGGTTTTCTATCATACAACACGCAAATGTGGGGCAACTACCTATAAAAGTCAACCTTAGAGCAATACACCCTCTTCATCACTCACCGATATGCTGATTAAAATAAAAGGCCCACAGATGTACAACAATAACTACTACAGCAAAATTGTAATTTGTAACGGCAAGAATTCGAATCTATGGGCGTTATAATAATCACTGTTTTCTGTTGTATAATCACTGTTTTCTCAAAGTGAAATAATCACTGCATAATTATTGTTGTATAATCACTGTTTTCTGTTATATAATCCTGTATAATCACTGTTTTCTATTATATAATCATGTATAATCACTGTTTTCTCAAAGTGGAATAATCACTTTGTATAATTATTGTTGTATAATCACTGTTTGTATAATTATTGTTGTATAATTACTGTTTTCAGTTTTATAATCCCTGTTTTCTGTTATATAATCATGTATAATCGCTGTTTTCTCAAAGTGGAATAATCACTGTTTGTATAATTATTGTTGTATGATCACTGTTTTCTCAAAGTGGGAGACCCGGTGTCTCTTGCAGTTAGTAAAAGAGTATCGTTTCTCAGAGTAGTTTGTATTCCAGTGGTATGTATGTATAATTAGATTTAATTAAATTTCATAGTCTTTATAGAACTTGTATGATCTAGAAATAAAACACACAGCACAAAAAAGTGGACTGTAAAAAGCACTTCTATTTTATTCAAAAACCAAACACACACTGCTGATGTTACATTTCTTTCTCTCTCCTGTCAGCTCACGCTTACGCAGACAGGATGTTTACATTATCGGACGCTGAATTTTATTATGCACGTATAGCTATTTAACCATGAGACAACAGAAATTTTTTTAAAAATATGGTTTTTATATTTATTTAAATGGGGCCTGAACGGCCGAGTGGCTAGCACTCTGGTGCTCGGTACCACAGGTTTCGGGTCCGAGTCCCGGCGGTGCCATGGATGTTTGTAGTGGTTCGGAATCCACTTTAAACCGTAGTTCCCGGTCCTAACAGATCGTAGAACGTTGCGGGGGCATTGTTACTCCGAGTCCATGGCTTATCTTCAAGTTACACGCGCCCCTTGGGTAATGCAAAGTGAGTAACGTCTGTGCAGCGCTTGCCTTAAGGCATCCAAGACAGCTGTTGAAGTGCGTGCCAGCTGCATTAGAAAAAAAAATATTTATTTAAATAATAATAAATAAATAATAAGTAACGATTAACGAGATAGACCTTGAATATATTTCAATATTTGAAGGGAAACGACCAATGTCTGAAATATAATGCTTTTTGGCAGAATAATAATATTAAATCCACAAAATCCTGGGGGAAAAAACCCTTTTGTTTAGTTACTTTTTAGAAAATTCCGTGTTTGTATACGTTTTAATCAACAAACAAATTATAAAAAAAATTCTTATATTATAAATGGAAGAACAATTGTTTCATGGTTAAAAAAAATAAATATCGAAAATAGGGAAAACAGATGTTTCTTAGTAGAAGAAAAAAAAAAAAAAGCAATAAATAATTCAATGAAATTTCAGACTGAAAATATGCGTATGAATAATAAATTTATTAAAAATTTTCTCATCCGTTTTTTAATTTTCAGTGATTTTTTTTTAATTTAGAAAAAAATTAAGATAATATAAATTTTCAATAATAATTTTTTTATACACACTACCGGCCATTAAAATTGCTACACCAAGAAGGCGACATGCTACAGGCATGAAATTTAAGCGACAGGAAGACGCTGCGGTATGCAAATGATTAGCTTTTCAGCGCATTCAGACAAATCAGGCGCCGGTAGCGACACCTACAATGTATTTAAATGAGGAAATTATTCAGCCGGTTTCTCATACAAAAATTGCATTCGAACGTTGTTGCCTGGTTAAAAGTTGTTGTGATGCCTCTTGTAAAAAGCAGAAATGCGTACCAGCTCGTTTCTGACTTTGATAACGGTCGAATTGTAGCACACCGGGATTACGGTTTATCGTATCGCTGCATTGCTGCTCGCGTCGGTCGAAACCCAATGACTGTTAGCAGAATATGGAATAGATGGGTTCAGGACGGTAATACGGAACGCCGTGCCGGATCTCAATGTTGGCCCCCTATCACTAGTAGCTGAGAAGACAGGCATGTTACTCACATGGCCTTAATGGATCGTGCAGCCACGTCACGAGCCCTGAGTCAAGAATTGGGGTCGTTTGCAAGACAACACGTGTCTGCACGAACAGTTCGACGACGTTTGCAACAGCATGATTTCTCAGCTCCGTGACCATGGCTGCGGCTACCCTTGACGCTGCATCACAGACAAGAGCGTCTTCAATGGTGTAATCAACGATGAACCTGGGCGTACGAATGGTGAGATGTCATTTTTTCAGATGAATCAAAATTTTGTTTACAGTAGCAAGATGGTCGCATCTGTGTTTGGCGGCATCGTGGCGAACGCGCATTGGCAGCGTGTATTCGTAATCATCATACTGGCCCATCACCTGGCATGATGGTATGGGGTGCTCTTGGATACACGTCTCGGTCACCTCTTGTTCGCATTGATGGCACTTTGAACAGTACACGTTACATTTCTGGTGTGTTACGACCCGTGGCTCTGTCCTTTATTTGAGCCCTGAGAAACCCTATATTTCAGCAGGATAATGCACGACCGCATGTTGCCGGTATTGTACGGACCTTCTTTGATACGGAAAATGTTCGGCTGTTGCCCTGGCCTCACGTTCACCAGATCTCTCGCCAATAGAAAACGTCTGGTCCACGGTTGCCGAGCGACTGGCTCGTCACCGTACGCCAGTCACTACGGTTGATGAGCTGTGGCATCGTGCTGAAGCTTCATGGGCATCTGTGCTTGTACGTGACATCCAATCTCTGTTTGACTCAATGCCCAGGCGTATAAGTGCTGTTAAGTATTATTGCCAGAGGTAGTTGTTCTGCCTACTGATTTCTCAGGATCTATGCACTCAAATTTCTTGAAACTTTAATCATTTGTTATTTCCAGTATAATATATATGTCCAATAAATATCATTTTGTCATCTGCATTTCTTCCTGGTGTAGCAATTTTAATGTCCAGTACCGTATATTCAAGTTGGCAGCAATCAACTATTGGCAGCACTGTTATTTTATTTATAATCTAATTATTCTCCTCTACAGTACGCGGCCTAATTGCCAATTGGCTAGCGCTCTGGCCTTTGGTACCACAGGCCTCAAGTTCGAATCCTGGCTTAGTGGTTCGGAATCCACATTAAACTGTTGGTCCCTGTCTAATTAGCCTAAACTGTGCACAAAATGATCGTAGAACAAATTAAACCTCTACAGTGCAACCGTTTTTTCACAAATTTTAGGGATATTGAAAACATATATGTTCACAGGGAACGAGTGGCTAGCGCTCTGGCACTCGGTACCACAAGTTTCTAATTCGAATCCCCGGTGGGGCCATGAATGTTTGTAGCGGTTCGGAATTCACTTTAAACCGTAGGTCCTCGTATAATAAGATCGTAGAATGTTGTGGGTGTAGTGTTACTCGAGTCCGCAGCATGTCTTGGAGCTACACTTCACCCTGGATAGTGATAATTGAGTAACAGCGGTGCAGCCCCTGCTTTTGACATAAAGATAACTGCCTAGCTTTACCAGCTGCATTAGACAAAAAAAAAACCCATATATATCCACAACATGCAGATTAACAACAAAAGATCTTTTTCACTATAGAGACTGAAAATGTCCCCTCTTAAGTGAGTAATTTTGATAAGGAAAATAATGAAAAATTGAGGCAGAGGATGTGTTACGTTATGGGAGATTACTCGGGAAATTTAATTTACATATTTACTTTTTTTTCCAAATCCTAAAGTTTTAAGATTGATTATTAAAAATTAATTGGTAAGGATTAAGATGAGCAAAAACTCTGGAATAATGAGCGTAAAAATTAAGTAAGCCATAAAATGAAAGGAAATTAACAAAACCGCTGCACAATCTGATTAGTTGGAAGAGAGATAACAGGTGTACTGTAAAGTTCGTAGGCTGGCACATATATGGCTCTACTAGTATTAAATCCATATGGTTTTTAGTTAGCCCTAACCTTCAAAAGACACGTGTATAAATTTGACAGCTGTTGCACTATTAGTATGTGAGTTATAGCATTTTTAGTGAAGTTATAACATTTTTAGTGTTCATCACGTGCAGTCCACTCGGCTGACTGTCGATTGGACTCCGGTGTGAAATGATGGAGCCATGTTTCATCCATTGTCCCATATCGACGCAAAAGTTTGGGTTTATTACGATTGAACAGCTCCAAACACTGCTTAGAATCATCAATTCGTTGTTGTTTTTGGTCGATTGTAAGCTCGCGCGGCACCCACTTTGAACAGAGCTTTCGCATATCAAATATTCATTCACGACATGCCCAACACGTTCCTTTGATATCTTTAGGGTCCCAGCTCTCTCAATCAACTTCACTTTACGGTTATCAGAAATTATTTTGTGGACTTTTTTGATGTTTTCGTCGGTAACAGCCTCTTTGGGGCGTCCACTGCATGCATTGTCCTCGGTGCTCATTTCGCCTCGTTTAAATTTAGCAAACCACTTCTCTACGGTTGATTTTTCTGGTGCAAAGTCCGAATAATGTTTATCAAGCCAAGCCTTGGCTTCAATAGTATTATTTTTTCGCCAAAAAACAATGCTTTAATTAACACACGAAATTCCTTTTTATCCATTTTTTCAAACTAACAAAAGTTGCTTCACTAAAAAGGCTGTAACTCACATACTAAAAGTGCAACAGCTGTCAAATT
Organism: Caerostris darwini; assembly: GCA_021605075.1. NCBI lineage: Eukaryota > Metazoa > Arthropoda > Arachnida > Araneae > Araneidae > Caerostris > Caerostris darwini. Next base: position 38,509 of record BPLQ01013138.1, read on the forward strand.
TATACACGTGTCTTTTGAAGGTTAGGGCTAACTAAAAATCATATGGATTTAATACTAGTATCGCCATCTATGTGTCAGCCTAGGAACATGTTTAGCCCAACTGTTAATTGAAGGTCAAGAGTCTGTGTTTATTGCTGGCTGGGGGAGGGGGGGGGAGTGTTAAGACTAGCTCTGTTACGGAAGTGCTTTTCTTTGACAAATCAAAAGTGGAGATCGTTTTATTCATTCATTTTCAGTAAAGCCCCTTCAGAGAGTTTATAAGGGACGATCCCACCGGCAAAAGTCGGTTTCAACAAAACTCTCTCTTCTATTCAAAATATTATGGCTTGCAGGGCCGTATTTAGATGAAAAGAGGCCCTAGGCTATTCCACTTATGCGGCCCTTTCACCTCCCATTTTTAAGTTTGTAAATTACATGAGAGATAATAAAATACATCATTATTGTGATATATATCAATATGTTAAATAAAGCATGCTGTGAGTGGTTCTATTTTTAATAAAAAAAAATGTGGTACGGATAATAAATAAAAAATAAAAAAAAGTCGATAACACTTGTTTGGACATTTTTTCTCAGCACCCAATAGAGTACTTGTAACAATAACTAATCAAACATAGCACACAATATTTACAAAGAAACAAAATTCAATTAATAAAAATGTTTGACTACGAAAATAAAATATGCAATAAAAAGTATCATATTTTCTATCAAATTAAATCAAATATATTTAATACATTGAAGATTAAAACAAATTCAGTTCAGATAAATTTATTTCATAACAATTCGCATTTTCGCGTTTACTGTTTTTAGAATAGCGTAATTCTAATTTTGATAACAATTTTAATGTAGGCCCCTCTTGATCTTGAGACCCTAGGCTGAAACCTAATTAGCCTATAGAAAAATCCGGGCCCTGTAAGTACTACATGACAATGATTTCTATGGATTGTTACGTAACGTAACGGTAGGTGTTTAGGTGGAGTTGGAGTTCTCGTACCTCCATATCAATAATTATTATTAACACATAATTTTAAATCCAAAAGATGAGCTAAGGAAAGAATATTAAACGAGCCCATGCTCAGAGAGAATATACGGTAGTAAAAAGTTTAGTAAATACAAAATTTAAAATAATAGTTCACAAAAGTATTTAAAAATAAAAACTGTGTCAATTAAAAGGAGTTAAAAAATAACCGTTACGAAACCACGAAAACTTCTGGCTGGCTGAAGAGAAAAGGAAAGGGGAGGGCAGAGTTATAAACAAACCAAAACTATATCGTTTCGAAGTTCTGCGTTGGAGCGACCTTGAAAGAAAAGAGCGATTCCGAAGCTATCAAAATAAACTACAGTGGTGGGGAAATGGCTAAACTAAAAATGGATCTTCTTTTTGAAATCGGAGAATGAAGTTCGCATCAAAACGAGAGAGTGAAATGTCTGGCACAGAGCTTTTTCACCCCGGGTCAAAGTGTCTATTGATTGTTCTTTTATTTCTTAAACACTTCCCTGGACAGCTAGATCTTTAGATACATCCATGACAGAGCAAGTTTCGGAGGCTGTTGAGTAGAGGGCTCTGATTGCCTTGGGATCTTGTGATTTTAACTAGATAATTAGAGAAAGTTTGTCAAAAAACACCCACAGGATTGGTTTGGTTTGTCGCTCTACGGACATCTTGTGCACACTTTGGGCTAAACAGACCGGGACCTACAGTTTAAGGTGGATTCCGAACCACTAACAAACATCCATGTCAACGCCAGGATTCGAACCTGAAGCCTGGGATACCAAAGGCCAGAGCGCTAGCCACACGGACACCAGGCCGCACACCCACAGGGGGACAATATTAACCCTATGAATCAATAGAGAGTTTTTGCATACCGTATTTTGGACGTCCGTTAGCTTTTTCTCCCTAGCGCGCATGCTCATAAGAAATTGCGCATGCGTATCTGTAATAATGTTCCCTATGAGCATGCGCGCTAGGGAGAAAAAGCTAACGGACGTCCAAAATACGGTATGCAAAAACTCTGTAATATTACACCGGATTGCAGCGTGTATAAGGGTTAGAGGTTGTCATTTTTCGGTTACAGTATGTCTTCCGTTACGTACTGTAACCAAACAAGTAATATAAAAAAAAAAAAAAAAAAAAAAAAAAATTTAAAGTCAATTCCTACTTTTCTTTCACTATATTACAGAAAGTCCTTTATAAATAAAGTTTAAGTTTTCCTCTTACATCTGGCGCCATCTATTGGTAGATAATGCAACTTAAATCTAAAAAAAACTAAAATTAATTAATTAAATTTAATTAATGAATTAATATTTGAAAAAAACTGTATTAACATCAAGTATCATCTATTACAAGTTCAAAAAAATGTATTTGAACTTGAGTGGAGGAATAAAAAGTATTTTATTAACGATTGAAAATTTGAACAAGATATATATATATAGCCAGTGTGTGAACTAATAGTTAGGGATTGAAAAATTATTACATTGTGCATTCAATTCTTATAATATTTGAAGTGTTTCTCAAAAAATAAATTTTGATTCAAATAATGCTTTATGATTTAATAATTCAAAATTTTTATGTACTTATAATTAGTTATCATAACAATATATTTAACTTATAATTATAACAATAATTTATTTTTATTAACAATATTTTTTCAAACTTTTATTTAAATTATGCTTGTAAAAAAAGTTACTTTCATAATGTCACAGAAAATTCCAAGCGGTATTTGTTTATTGTAAATAAAATATTGAATAGTGATTTATAAACAATTCAAAGCATGGAATTAGCATTAGCTTGTTAAAAATTGCAGTATTTTTTACTACTAATAATAACATTTATTACAGCAAAGTATTTTCATTTATATACGAAATTCTTATTATATATCTTTTTTCCCCTTCTTCTTCTTGTTATAAATCACTACTGTAATGCAATATATAATTGTAGTTTTTTTCCAATTGTATTAAAAAATTTTGACATTGAAAAAATAATAATAATAATAAAACATTACAGATTCGTTGTTCATTTTACAACTTTCAGTTCATTTCATTACCAGCCTTTTAATATAAGCCATATATACATAATAATTGCGTTATCTTTCTCCCGAGAATGGAAATGATATAACGTAGAGTTTTGGTATGCTTCTAATTAAATCTTGTGATCTAGTATTATATTAAATGAAATGAAATCGTGTAACAGAACCTGAAAATTTCTTTATTATCACATATATCCTTATTTATCATATATTATCATTATTTCTTTATTATCAAAATTTCTTGATAGAACAGAAATTATAAGATATATATTATTATTAAATATATATTATTATAAATTATAGATATATATTATTTCCGCGATCTATCTGACAAATTTGTTGGTTGATTTGTGGTATGAAAGTTTTAAAATCAGTAGATAAAAAAAAAATGTATGTAGTCAAATGACGAATAAATAATTCATATTTTAATCTCATTCAGTTTCTAAAGGGTAGATTTAATTTTGGAAGTGGGAAAAAAAAATCACCAGTTAAGCAAGAGTAGTCAGCTGAGGTACTCCATTTCATCAGATAATTGTGAAGTCCACGTTCTCTATAACTGACATGATTATATAGTAGATTTATTTGGTACAGATTTTTTTTGGAATTTATTTATTTAACAGAATTTATTTGGTATTTATTTAAAAAAGGAATTACTTTGGCCTTGTTCTTTGTTTGCATTTGTGAATTTTCTCATTTCATCTAATTACTGCCAATAATGCAGCTGAAAAAAACGTCAATTGAAAGGCAAAGATTTTTTTTTTTTTTTTTAATTTGTTAAAAGAGAAAATAAAATAAACCAATAAATATTCTTTTGTTTCTATAATTTTAATTTTACAAAATAAATTTCTAAAATCTTATTAGAACAAATTTTGTAAGTTTCATATTTTATATTATGGGGGAGTGTTTAATCACCACACAACTCTAAAAGCAGAACCAGAACCGGTAGAAGTAATATGTGAAGGAAAGTTACACAGAGTAAATATTCAGCGTTTTGTTATGAATTCGTGTTACCTGTGAGTGCTGTTTGTGGTTTAAGTTATAAAATTTATATTTATTTTATTTCTGCAATTACATTGTGAATCCAATCATGGTGCATGAAAATTTAATTTTGTAAGTACATCCATTTTTTATATTGTTTATATCCATTTGAAATTTAATAAAAAATTTCCTTCTGAAATTTAAGTAGCATATAATTTTGCATTGAATTTTTATTTCCTGGTTAAAAAGCTTTAAAAATTTCCGTATGAAATTTTACGAAGAAATTAATTTATTCTTAAACGCAAAAAAAAGTGAAGCTGAATATGTGTATTTTAAAAACTACTTGTTTTTTTTTTTTTTTTTAATGTTTGTTACTTACGTAGCAAATAAATATAGAAATATTAAATATTTGTTGACTTTTTTTAACAAAATTAAATATTTTCAGTATTAAATTATCCTAAAACAGCTATTTTTTCATAGATTATTATTATTATTATTATTTTTAATATTTGAGCATACTAATTGTATTTTGAAGTTAGATTTATTTTTCAAACATTTTATTACAGTTATTTTTAAGTGGGATATTTTAATGAAATTGAGTTTCAAAAATTCTTTTAAATTTAATATTTTTTAATGAAACTTTCTGAATCATCCATTTATAAATTTGAACAATTTACTTTTAATTTTTTCACTTTATGCTTTCCTTTTAGTATTAAAAAGAATATTACTTTGTTAATTCATCAATTATTAGTAAAAAACGTTAATTCAAATTCATTAAAACTTTATTAAATACTATTATTTTCCATTAATGATGCATTATTCATACAGATGTGAATAAATAATAAACAATTTGTAATCATTCTAAATGGAGTTTCTATATTTTTATTTTTATTTATTTATATAGTTAAATACTTTATATTGTAAGATTTAAACCATTATTAAATGTCAGGAATGTGAAGAAGACATTATGAAGTAAATGTGAGTCGAAACTAAGATACAGAGAAAATATAAATTATAACTTTTAGCTGCACAATTATTATTAAAATTAGTAAACTGTATTCATCTAGATTTTCTGATGTGTAATATATTATATTTCTGTTAGGGTATTTCAGGTTCTTTATACCATAGGTATTATTAAATCATTGTTATCTAATTCACATCTAATATATGTAGTGTTTTGGAAAAGTAAATATTGAACTTTTAATACTAGCATAATTTAATTTAAATACTATTATATAGTTTATATTGCATAAGATTTTAAAATGATCTGTCTAACTCTATGTATTCATAAGAATTTGTGCTTCATTAATGACAATTTTAATTTTGCAAAAAGCATTTCAAAAATATTTATTTTTTGATTGTAAATTAAAGAATTAAAAAAATTTATTTATATTATTTAATTTGATTTTGATATTTATATTCTCCCTAAGTTGCTTTATCTCTATTTATCAAATTACTCTAAGAAAATGTTGAAAGTTTTTAAAAAATCAAATTTTTAAAATTCTGATAATTATCCAGAATCAATCAAAATGGAAAGATTTCATAATTTATGAAGAATTTTGTTAAAACTGGTGGTATCTAAAAGAAGGTAAAAATACTAATGAAGGAAAAAATATGACTGAAAAGAGGAAACAATAGGTTGAAGGACACTTAACAATATAATGTGCAATATCAAACAAACAAACAAATAAAAAAAAAAAAAAAAAAAAAAAAGGGATAGCATCTTTTATCCAAATGCAATTTGCAGTTTGTCTTTTGCTCATCATATTTCAGGCATTGATGGAGATATTTCTCATTTTTTTATGATTAAATTATATAATATTAAGATTTTATGTACTTATATATATCTATATATATATATATAATGTTGCAAATAATTTACATTCATTATATTTTAATTTGTAGGTATATCACCCCTGAGAAGTTTCTTGTAGAACCTGTGGGCAATTATGATGAATTGCTGATTATTGATCGAACATCTAGAGAAATTAGTTTGCAGCGTAAGTTGCATTTATTAGTGTAGTAGAATTGTGGGCTTTTTCTTTACATTTCCTTTCCTTTAACCTTTAAAATGTTTCTTTAGGAAATCAAGGACAGATCCCTCCTAGTGCTACCAGTCAATCAATATGTGGTGTAATGGGAACTATTAATCTTATTGGAGGTAAGGCAATGCTTAAATCTATAAATTGTGTTTTATATTTGAGTAGTTTATGAAGAAAATATGAAAGTATTGGATATGATATTAAATATTTGGATATGATATTAAATAAGTATTGATCTTAAGTCTCAAAATTTTTGAAGTTCATAAACATGAAGTTTTTCTTTTAATTTTTTATATAAAAAATAATTTTTAAATTTACTAAAATTTATTATATTTTGTCAAAATTGGAAAATTTAGTTGTATGATATTCAATAAAAACAATTGCTTTTTCATCTTTGAACTATTTATTTTTTTTTTTTTTTTTCCTCTTTTAGGTCCATATTTAATTGTTATTACTAAAAAAGCAAATGTTGGAGCTATAAATGGACAATCAATTTGGAGGATTGAAGATACTGATGTTATTCCATATGCTAGAACTATGTTACACTTGACAGATGAGCAAGTAAGTAATTTTTGATTTTATTACATACATTTTCATCATTTTATGATAAAAATTATTTGAACTTTTTATTGAATGCAAACAATTATTACAGAAAGGACTTTTTATATGATTGTTATATAATTGATACAATTAATGTATAAATATTAAGTAAGAACAAAGAAAAAAGATTTTGTGGTATGTATTTTTGTTTGTTTTTTTAAATCATTTTTAAGTGTATGTTATTTTAAATGAAATTATTGATAATTTTAATGTAAATGTTACTTATTCTTTAAATTTTAATCAAATTATTTTATAATATTTTATAAAAGTTTTAAAACAGTTTTTTATGTTAATTAAAAAAATTATTATTAAATAAAATTTTTATGCTGCAGTAATTATATGATTATTAAACTTTAAATTTTTGATTTTAATGTTGTAACAGTTAATATTGAACCACCATAAGATATAATGCGAGTTACTATTTGATTATATTAGTTTGTTAAATTATCTATTTGGTAGTCCTATTGCAAACTTTAAGCAGATAATAAGTTTGAATAATATAAAAAAAAATAATAAAATTCTTTAATTGATAACTTTTAAAAATAATTTTTCCCTGTGTATTGGTTGTTTTGAAAATTTGCTGTGACAATGTGTGCTAATTTTCTAATAATTGTCATGTCACTATGGTGTAATTTTGACATTCATTTAATTAGATCTTTTTGACAATAAAATGAACAGAAATAGACAAAAATTTGAACTATTTATTCTGATCTGAAATTCTATTGTTTTTAATAATTTTTCTATTTTCCCTCTATACAGAGTCTACATACTATATTCTGGTTATGCTAATATTCTTGGTGATAAATTTAAGCAAACTTGTCTTTAATTACTTTTTTTCTGTTACTTAACTAAATTTCCATTAATGTTAGTTATCTTTATTACTTGTATACATTTCAGCACATTTATATTACTTAAAGAAATATGCATATATATTGATTTTTAAAATTGTAAAATTAAAATTTACTTTACTCATAGTAATAAACCTCTATATAACTTGAAATTTTCAACATCATATTTATTCAATGATTTATATACAATACAAATACTATTTGATAATCTATATGAAATCCAATAATTAACTATTTAAAAATGGCATGCATTAACAAAAACATAGCTGCAATATCACCAATGGATATAGTAAGGAATTCCATCATAACGTAACTTGAACTTGGACTACCCTAGTTTCTCTGTGTCGATCACTTTTATACTTTGCTTTTTGGCTGGTCAGTTTTCTTCTCGTTCGACACATCCAAGGTGGCTTTTCACCATACAGAGCATTCTAGCTCGACAGTCACACTAGAGCCACACACTCATAAAATGTATTTGTTAGAAAAACATCTACTAAATCTTTTCTATTTAAAAAAATATTTTACCAATTATGTTAATAATTAAACTACTCTCATACAGATTGTTAAACAATTTTACTATTTTTTACATGAAATTTTAATTTATGCTTAAGAATATTCATTAACATAGAATATAGTTAAAAAATACTTCAGCAATTTTTTTTTTTTTTTTAACATCTTAATTTACCTGGATTGAAATGAATAGGATACACTGCTCACTAATAATTCCTTTCTTTAATTTCATTAAAAAGCTGAAATGTAAAACAATCACCAAAATAAAAAAAATTAAAACCCTTAAAAAATAAGAATTTATAAATTGTTATTTTTAAAGTTTTAATATTTTCCATATTTGAGACGAAAAATATTGCTAGATGAGTTTGTGTGTGACTATGAATGGTCAGTACAAATCAATGCCCTTCCACTCCCACCCCGCAAAAAGCTGATGTCATTATTATTAGATACAAAAACCAAAAAACATTGTTTTAAATCGGAATATATTTTCGTATTAAAAAAATATATATATATGCATATGCATTTTATAATGTGCCTTGAATTAATTTTATTTCTGTTTTAAAAAAAAAAATTTATATTTTTGATTGTATTTTAAGGTTTTTAACATAGTTGTGATAATTTATTTTTTTGTACTTCTAGGTTCAATATAATAAAAATTATATTTCTATGGTGTATGCTGTTTTGAAGACCCCACATTTTTATTTTTCTTACACTTATGATATTAGTCATTCTTTGCAGCGACTGCACAATACAAGTCCGGATTTTGTACAGATGCCTTTATTTCAAAGGGTAAATATTGAAAATTTCAATTAGATGGTTAATAAATTCAATTTTTAGTTTTTCTATAATTCTATGTTTTTAAATGTCTCCATAAAAATATTGGTCTTGCTTATTAAATTATGACTTATAAAATTCCTTTTTACAAAATATTTTCTTCCTTTAATAATTTCTTATTCATCTTTAAATGATTAATCCACAAGTTCTTCAATCCTTTTAAACAATGTGTTACTAAAGTTTCTGCATAAAATCATCTTAAATGAAAGTGGTTATTTAATATAAACTGAACAAGACTGAATCAAAAAATTTATATAGGAAGTAGCAATGCTGTAAAAATTGTAGAAATAACTTTGACAAATCATGAAAAGGCTGGGTATATTATATTTCATGATTATATTATTTTAATTAAAAATTTAAATTTGTATAAATAAAGTGTTACTCTGTTTTATTTATAATTTTAATTAAAAACTTTAAATTGTTAAACACACAAGTTAAGTTACACAGTTGCTTAATATGTATTTAAATTATTAAAAGAATAAATTTTGTGAATTAAAGTATTGTTTTCCAATTTTTATTTAATTAATATAAAATAATTTATTTTCATTACAGGCTGACCAAAAATTCATATGGAATTCTCATATAATGAGAGATTTTCTGGCTCAGCAAGAGGTACATAGATGATTTAGATTTTATAAATATTTTTTATTCCTATCTTTCTTAAAAATGAACTTTACTTAACTGACATTTAAATTGTAAATTTTATTTTGTACAGGGAAAAAAAAAAACCCATTTTTGTTGAATTTATTTTTATTTTATTGTAATTTTTATATTGCATTATAGCTGCAGAACTATTGGTTACCAGTTATACATGGATGTATCCTTTCTTATGTTTATAACTGTATTAAAGCTTTGAAATAGAAGGTTATTTCCATTTAAAAGATTTATATTTTTCATTAACTTCCAAGAAAAGTGAATAAACTATAAATTAGAATTTGCGTAAATATTAAAAATTAGAAACAAAAGAAATTATTACATTAAAATAAATTTTATTTATTACAAGACATTCAAATTATTCCCTTTTAATTTTACTTATCTTTATTTCTTAAGAAAGGACAACTATATATATGTATCTGTATCAAAAGCATCTTGTAATTTTTAAATTCTTTAACCCTGTTCTTAATTATTATTTTTTTTTTACATATTTTTTTTTATTCTTGCTGCAAACAAATCACTTGTAATATGTATTTTATGCTTCATTATTGTATTTTAAAATTGATCTATGTCCTTCAAGATAAATTCTTGTATATTTGCTTTATGCTTTGGACTTGTTTAAGGTGAATGTTACTGTATATTGAAATATTTTTAGAATTCTTTTATAATTTATTGAAAAAGTTACTTTTTACAGTTAAACATTCATATTTTTCTTGCTATCAGAGGTGGGGTGTTGGAAGTCATCATGATGAATGCTGCTTTAGCAGCATACTAAATAAGTGATGTGAGACTTTTCTCAGCACTGAGGCTTATAAAAAAAACAACAAAAGAAATTATCTCAGATCAAGAAAAAAAAAATCTTGCATAAGAAAAATTAATTAGATTGAAAAAATCTTGCATAAGAAAAATTAATTAGATTGAAAGATAAATTAGATAAGATAAATTACATAATTATAATTGTACATAAGATAAATTAGATTGTATTACAAAAATAGCATCTTTGTGCTTAAAATGTACAATTTTCTGTTGTCTTCAACTATTCAATAATACATTAATACCTATTAATTTGGTACTGTTATTTTTATTGGATATGCATATTTTTTGTAAGCAAAATTAAATAAAATAAAAAAATATTTTGTTACGCAAACCTGTTTATATACATACAAATTTAATAAAGATCATTGAATTTGCCACAAATTCTTCTAAATCCATTAGTAAAGATCATAGCATTTACAGAAAAAAGTTGGAAGTTTAATAAAAAAAAGTGAGGTGAAGCTATCAGTTTAACAAAAAAAAAAAAAAAAAAAGTTGGGAGTCAGAAATTTTTTTGATTTCACACAATTAACTTATAAGTTTTTTTTATTAATTTAATATTTTATTAGTGTAGTTATGAGCATATTTTTTTTTTTTTCAAATTCGTATAAAAAATTATGTACAGAAATTTTTACAAAGAGTTTACAAATGTTTTAATTTCAAACAAGAAATTCTCCATGGAGATTGTTAATTTTAATTGCAGTATTTTTAATTAGCTTGCCATTAAATAAATATTCAGTTGAGTTATTTATTCTCATTTTCTCACAAATGTATAAGAACAGCACTTAATTATTAATGATTTATTTCATAATTTTAACAAATTGGCTCAATATGATAATGTGATTAAATATGGTTTTGCTACATAACTTGCATTTAATAATTTAATATCATATCATGTTTAATATTTTTTTAAGATTATAAATTTAAGAATGTTATTACTACTAAAATTATATTTTATTTACATTATCTTAAATTTATATCCAATTAAATGATCTAGAAAATTCATGATCCTTAAATGAAAATTAGTCATTGCTATTAAACAATGTTTATTGAACCAAAAGTCCTTTTCATGGATTCTTATATCCCGAAGAAGTTGTTTACGTGCTGGTACACGTTTATTCATGCGAGGTTTGGATGCTGAAGGCCAAGCAGCAAATTTTGTTGAAACAGAGCAAATAGTTGAATGTGATGGATCAAAGAGTTCATTTGTTCAGGTATAATCAAGTTTACATTTTATTAAAAATATTATATTTAAAATTCAGTGTAATATTTGTGATTTTTTATTTACAGACTCGAGGTTCAATTCCACTATTCTGGAATCAGCTTCCTAATTTGAAATATAAACCAAGACCTGCTTTAAATAATTATAACCATGTAAGAAATTTGTATTATTTTTGTTTTCTTTTAATATGTGTTTATCAATTTCTAATCTTTATACCTTTTTTCTTAAATTATAGTTGGATGGTTTTCAAAGGCACTTTGATAATCAGATATTTAATTATGGACCTCAAATCATTGTGAATCTTGTAAGTAAATCTTATTTCTTGAATGAAAAAGTAAGGCTATTAAAAACATTTTTTATTAGAAGCATTTATTTATGTATAAAGGTAAGCTATATGTAAAGTAAACTTCATATTATAAAATTCTAATAACATTGATTCATTATTATGTTATAAAATTCACATAGAGTTCATCTTAATCATTTAGTATATTAAATTCATAGATGATTATAATATAGATGAAAAATGAATTAAATGCTATACCTGTAAAAATTAGTCCAGTTTAAATGCTATAAATTAGGCCAAATATTTGTATGTTTCACAGAAGTTTTTCTTAACTAATTATAATACTAATTATGTGTAATTATGTATTTCTTACTAATTATGTGTAATTCATTACAAATTTAAATATGTTTTCCAAGACATTTCTTTTTCTTATTTATTTTTATCTAGATATATATAAACTTTTGGAAAAATTAAGTTTCACATATGCTTCAAATGATTTCACTTTAAAATTTTTGCCCCTGAAGAAGTTAAGGAAGAAAACATTTTTTAATGTTATTTATCTCACTCAAAATATGTTAAAGTTTGATGAGATTATAAAATTGCATTTAATATCGCAATTAAGATTACTTTGGGATATCCATATTTTAAGTGAAAAAATTAAAAAATGCATATTTAAGTTGCTTAAGCATCTAACATCAATATTGTTTAAAAAAAAAAAAAAAACCTAAATAACTGTACTAAATTGAATTAACTGTAATTGACTTTCTGATTGAAATATTTTAAATTAGGTTTGTCCCTCCTTGTTTTGAAAGATTTGACTTATTATCTAGCATAAAAAGTAAAGCTTTTTCTATCAAAAATCTAAAATATTATTAAAATTTTTTTTTCTTTTTCTTTTTTTCTATTTCATAATATATAGTATTTTTTCCATCCTATTATTTTAGATAGATCATAAAGGTGCTGAAAACACATTAGAGAAAGCTTTGGCTGAAACTGTCAATTCATCTGGGAATTCAAATATCAAGTAATTTATTTTTCTTATATGTTTCTCTTATTAAATTGTTCTTATTATCTATGCTTATTTATTTTATATATTTTTTAGGTATGAATCATTTGATTTCCATCATGAATGTCGCAAAATGAGATGGGATAAATTATCAATTCTTATTGACCGTGTGCGACAAGATTTATTGGATATGGGGTATTTGTAATATTTTGCTTTTTTATGAAGCTATTTCAAGTATTGATTTATATATTGTTTTATATATCAATATATTGTTTTAATATGGACATTTTTACTTATAGATATTTTATGATGTTGCGTGATGGATCGGTACCCATTGTTCAAGAAGGAGTTTTTAGAACTAACTGCATTGATTGTTTGGATCGCACTAATGTTGTTCAAAGTTTATTAGCTAGGGAATCTTTACAGTTACAAATGCAGGTATTAATATATTTTATCTGAAAATTTTAATTTCAGATAATAATGTGACTTTTACAATAAAAAAATTATTAATTTTTATAATATATTTTGGTGCCTATCAAATAATGTTATACTTTAATTTCTTTATTATTTTATGACTAGTTATAAATAAAAAAGTTTTTTTAAAGATTATGTAATCTATAATGAAATAAATCTTTGCAAATAGAAAATGAAGAGAGCAGATTTTTTTTAACTAAGAAATAATTTTGTATGTTGTTGTGAATTGATAAAACTGTTATTTTATATAAAATAATTTATTATTAGCGACTTGGTATCCTGAATCAAGGCCAAAAAGTTGGAAATCAACCACACTTTGAATATATATATAAAAATAGTAAGGAATTTCCTATTTCATTTAAATAATAAATTAAATTTTTAATTACATTCTGATAATTAATAATTTTTTTATATAGCTTGGGCTGATCATGCTGATATAATTAGTATACAATATGCTGGGAACTGGAGCTTTAAAAACAGATTTTACTAGGTATTTTATTGTTATTTTTTTTTTTTTATTTTTTTTTATTTAACTTTTTTTTTATTTAACTTTTTTTTTTTTTATTTAACTTCTCGTTTTATAAAATAAATAATAAAATATTGTTACTTAATAAATTTATTTAAGATTAAAAAAAATATTCTGTATTGTAAAATATATATAATCATATAATAATATACTTTACGAGAGAAAATAAGATAAGTTAAATATATGTTATGCAATATACTCCATTGATACTAAATTTGAAGCTTATTAAATGAACAGTATGACAACTATAATTGTAATTAAGATATATATGTAAAATAATATTGATATTTATTTTGGAAAGGAGCAACACATCGTTTTTTATAAAACACACAATGAATATTGTCATTCTGAAAGGAAAAAAAATAGAGAGATTCCTATTTTTATTTTCACTTAAATGCATAACAATTAAAGGCCAAATATATTTATATTCACATATATTAGGCCATTTATAGCCATAGTATTTTAATGTTGATCCAAAATAAAATACACATAAAAAGAAAAATCTATCTGCCTCATTGCTTGGTTTTTTGCATAATAGCAGAGGATTTGTGTCTTATATAATAATTATAATATAGAGAAGATTATATAAAATAGATATAGAGATAGATAGATTAGATATACATTAATATATAGAACCTTGCATAATAAGAATATTAACTTTCAGTTATGTGGTGTGCAGACATTAATTTCAGTCTTGATGTTGAATTTAATATTGGAATTAAAAATTTATCAAGGAAAAGGCGGATGGAATTATGGATCTCTATAATGCATTTATTTTTAAACTTCAATTTTTGTTTAAGCGTAGACCAGAAAATGAAGCGATAATTATTTGGTTACTGTAAAGTGTTTTAACAAAATTATTTTGTTCAGGTAGAAAGGCATTCTGGAATATTTTCATTGTTTCTCTTTTTACTTTGTCACAAACTTTTTTAATGAATATTCACTAATTATGAATTATCAATATATATAACCTAAAAAAATACTTTTTTAGGACTGGTAAAAGGGGTAAACAAGGATTGATGAAAGATGGTGTGAATTCTGTGGTTCGATATTTCAAAAATAATTTTTCTGATGGCTTCCGTCAGGTAATTTTCTAATTTCCCTTGTGTAGCCACTACATTAAAATATTATAAATAAAATATTGAACAATCTATACCAATATTATAAATATTAAAAATTAATATTACTTCATATTTAAAATTATTGATAAAGTGAATTTTTATTGTACTGTTAGGCTTGTTTCTTTCTGAAATATGATTTAAAAAAAACAAACATTATTGAAGTTACGTTTGCATTTGGGAAGTTTAAAAATGGGTTTATTTTGTTATAGTTTAATAAGAAACTTTGCATTGTGCTAAAAAGAATGTACTAATACTGTATTCAACTAAGTTCAGGCTATTTATCATATTTATTTATATAAAAATAGACAAAGGAAATTCACTTTTCTAATATGTTTTGCAATCTTTATTTATTAAATAAGTTATTGATAGATTCTGCCTTATATCTGTTACTTTGTTAACGTTTTAGATAAAAAATAACTTCTTCATACAAATGTGAAACTATTTAATTCATTTTAATGTTTATGTGGTGTCTCAATCTTGACATCGAGCAAACAAGTCCTGAATTGATTATTTCCTGCAATCCAATCTAAAAAATAACTAAACTTGTTATTAGATTGGAGTGCAGAATGTTATTATGGAATTTGTTATTATTGGACTTTGCCATTCTGGATATTCGAAAATTCTTCTCTTGGATAGAACATTAATTCACAGAATCTTATTTGTTTCATTTTTATACTGCAACAATTTATTTCTGTATAATAATTTATTTGTAAAGATTAATTTCTCCTAATTAAATGTTATTTGAACCTTGTTATTTCATCGTACAGTCTTTCTTCTGATATGGTATAACTCAACTATTAGTTGTAAGAATGTTATTCAACAATAGATGATATAATATCATGAGATATAAATGTCTTTCAAAAATGACAGATTTTATCATATTTTAAATGACATTCAAATTTGAAACATTTGGTCAAACATTCATTTGCTTTAATTGCAGTTGAACTAAAAACAAGCCCCATTATCTTCCAGTGTTAACTAGCATTTAGCTATTTTTTGACAGATCATAAATTTTTTTAACTATGACCTAGAAACAAGCATTATAATTCTCCTTTCCTGAATATCAACAAATAAAGCTGCATGCATTTCAATTTCCATCCAAATCAGAGAAAAACTTTTTGTTGTGTGGTATGGCAACCAAAATATGGCTTAAGAATTCTGCCAACTATACACATTTTTCTTTTGAAATCAACTGATTTTGTCAGTTGGTACTTTTAGATTAATTCCTTACACTGGTTGCTATAAAGTATTATTATAACTTATTCATGGTACATCACTATTTCATCCATTGTATTTCTGAATACAAGTAGAAGTTTCTGAATAAAAATTCTAACCATATTGAAAAGAAAATAGCACTTTTTCTAGATTACAATTTTTGAATATTTAAAATTGCAAGATATTGTAGAAATAAAAAAAAAATTTCACTTTTAAAATTTCATAAACTTGTATGGTATTTGTATATTATCAATCTTGTATGGTACCCCAGCATTTGCATTATTATCAATCTTGTTCCATAAATTTTAATTTTTGATATTAAAAGTTTTAAGTTTTCTGAGCTTATTTTAATGTGTCTATATCTTTTAATTATAATATTACTATATTTTACTACTTAGTAGTTTTAAAATTCACAATTTAAAAACAAATTTATTTTTAAAACATTAAAGATTGGCTGATATTTTCCTGCATTGAATTGTAATATTTTTGTATTGTTAAAGCCTTTCGACACTGATATATTTTTAGGATTCCATTGATTTATTTCTTGGAAATTATCAAGTTGATGAAAGTGAAGGAGTTACAAAACCATGTCCTTTGAGGGAACAAAAAGACTTAAAATACTCAGCTGTAAGTATAATTTTTATCTGTCTCATCATAATATTGGATCTAAAAATGTGGATTTCAAATAAATGTTAAATTACTTTTTTAAATAATAATGTAATTAATTTTCAGGATAAATTTTTAAAAACACTTAAATTTTATCTTCTGTAATTAAAAACATTATAATCAAATTAATATGTTTATAATTTATTTTATGTTAAACATTATATACTTTGAAAGAATCCTTAATTATATCTGAAACATTATAATCAAGGATTCATGTAAAAGTTCATTGATTTCTAGGAATGTTAATTTATTTTCATAAAAATTAATCTTATATTTTTATTTCAAAAAGCATACCTTTTTGTGAAAATAATCAAAATAAAGTTCTAAGTGTTTCATTACATGTATTTTATTTATTATTTTATTGGAGTTGTTAATAAATATTAAACATTTTTTTTCAATAGCTTCCTATTATTATGTTGCTTGCAATTGCAATGTGCTTTTTGTCTTTCCTTATACCATCAGGTAAGCATATTTGATTTGCTATTTTTTATATGTGCATTAAAAAAAAAAAAAGTATCTGATTTTTACAATATTTATAAATGTTTGTTTTTCTTATAAAATAAATTTCTAAAGAAAATGTCTAACATTTCTAAATTTTTTGAAATTTTTTGTATTTAATTATTTTGTAATATAGGGGTGTTGTAATAAACTTCCCTATAAAAATAATTATTAAAATTAAACTCTTGCTTTATGATTTATGTAGGATATCTCAAAAATCATGCAAGAAGTAATACTTTTATTAAAGGATATAAAAGGATTTGTTTTAGAAAACCATTTAGTATGCTTACTAGCCCTGAGCACCAAGCTTAAAAGTGCATTTTGAAGAGAAATAAGCTTTTCGTTGCTAAATATTCCAGACTATTTAGGATGTTTTGATATTCAAATTTTGGGACAGTACTTATTTATAGGACAATACTTGATTTATTATATATTAGACTTACTAATATATAATAAAAGTAAATAATAATACATAAAAAATAAATAAAATTGCATAATTTAAAGATTCATTGTAAACATATAAAACATCTTTTTTAATTTATAAAAATATTGTAATGTTACACAAATTTCAAAACTTAAAAAATTCATTTTACAACAATCTTACTTTATTCATATTCATTATAATGCTGAGCCACATACAAATCATTACTAGGGCATTAGATTGAAAATAATTTTAAGAATCAAAATAATTTCTTTATAAAATATTTGATTAATATTTTTGTTAAATGGAATTTTTAAATTGAAATTAATATTCGTATTCTAACCATTAAAAATGTAACTTTATAAAAAAAAATAGATCAGACAAATTATTTTTTGAAGTAATTTTAATTGTTTAATAGAATTCTTAAATATGTAAGTATAAAATAAAATTCATATTTATAATATTTTTACAAAATCTGTTATTTTTGGAATTATTGGTATCTTCTCATGATTGTGCAAAATATTTTGTGTGAAACATTTTTTTCACTGAATTTTATCACTTCAGTTGCCTATTACAATCTCAGATAATTTCTATAAAAATGTTCTTTAAGTTGCATTTGGGTGAAAATAGAAAAATAGATGATCAAAATAAAGTAAATGTGATGCTTGCCAAGGGTGCTTTTAATCTGATTTTGAAATTGTTGTGTAAAAATCACTTGATGTAAATATTGGGTTGCCATTGCTGTTATTTTCAGTGGCAGTTTTACAATTGGTAATGAAATAAACAATACCTGTTGAATAAAAAAATACAGTAAAACTATAAATTAATACTATAATTATAGTAAAACTGTAATTATGGTATGAAAAAAAAGTTTTAATTTTGGGCATAATTACTTTAAATTAGGAATTGAATATAATAAAATGTTCTTTGGTGGCTCAAATAATATACTACACCTCCATCTATTAGTAAATTTTAACTCCAGTCTTTTTCTTTTAGTTTCTAATTAATTAAATTATTTAAGATTTTTTTTTGTGAATTCATTTATGCAAGAAATTAATGCTTGCTGTAAAATTTTTGAGATTAGGTTATAACCGCATCTTAAGTTTGTTCACATATTGTTTATTTTATAGTAGTACTCATATATATTTTATAATAGTATGCATAAATTGTGCTAATTTTTTTTTTTTTATTTATTTATTTTCAGTTCTGAATTACGAAACACTACTGTTTGTCATGTTTTGGTTTGGAATGGTTCTTGCCACCTTTATTGTAATTATGTATTATGGTACAGAGTTTGTTGACTATCCTAAATTGCAAGATGTGAGATCTATCAGAATGAAGCATGAATGAAATGATGCTGATATACATATTGTGTAATGCAAGATATATATTTTATGGACATTCCATGTCATGCTTTAATTTTCTGTAGACCAACTGTAAATAATTTAAAATTTTAATGGCACCTCCTAAATTATGTTTTTGTTATGGCTTAGCTTCAAGAAATCAAATTTTGCCTTCTTATTATCTTTAATTAAATATTTTGTAAAAATTATACATGCATATTTTCTTTTTATTGTTCTCATCAATTCAATTAATAAATTATGGAAGATAAGATTGTTGTTGAAGAGATGTAATCATAAAATTACTTTTTAAAATTTGTTTGGCAGCTTGTTATTATGTGATAAGATGTTAAATATGGAAATAGATGTTTCACTCAGATTGATTGAATAAACTATTTGCACATTTTTTTAAAGTTGGTATGTGAAAACTTTTAATATGTATAGTAACAGGTTTACTATACAGATCTTCTGATGAATACTCTCGATGTCACTGTCGTTAGATTTCCAGATATTTTTCAAAATGTTGTTATTCATTTTTTAATATGTACTTGCCAACCTTGTAATGTGATCTGTCTTTATTAAAATTATTTTTTCATTGTTTAAAGACTTTATGTAATTTTCTTTAAAATGAAATGTATTTAATTTTACCAAAGTTATATTTGCATGTTAATTTGATTCCCTTTCTTTTTATTGTTGTAGACTTTGAAATGAAAAATAATTTATTGATTTAAAATTTTCTTTTATGAATATTATGTAGCTTTAATGTTAATTCTTATTTTGTAATGAAGAAATATATATAAATATATATGTATATGAAGAAAAATAAAAGATAATTATTAAAGGACTTTTGTTACTGTACAGTATGAATTTTTTTTATACTTAAATTGCCCTTCAGCAAAAAAAAAAAAAAAAAAATGTATTTGTAGGCTCTCAATTATGTAGAATATATAGTTTAGCTGCAGAGTCATTAGATTTGCTACACTATCAGAAGTATGAAAATTATTAAATAATAAATGTAGTATGAAATTATTTGAAGAAAACAATACAATTTTATTTTGCTATTTTTTTATGTATATATTTTATACATTTATTAATGGACTGCTGTTTGAAAAAAAATATATAAATTTAAAAAAAAAATTTTCATATTATTTCAAAACTTGTAATATAATTTTTATTTAGTGTATAAATTTTTTTTTTTCTGGCAGAAGATAAAATTTAAAATTTGAACATATTTAATGAAAATTGCTTGCAGTATAACTATGTGCAGAACAATAAAAATTATTGTATTAAGTTTATGGGTCAATTTTAATATCCATAAATCTTATCAAAAATTTTTATCTGTTATAGGGATCTCTGAGGAATATAATAAATGTTTTTACAGGCAAAATTAAACAGCACTTGATTTATGACAGTTGCTTAAATAGAAAACATCAAAAGGTCAACAAATGCAACCATCCAAGCAAATTTTCAGATAGTAAAAGAGAAAGTCAAATGAAAACCTATTTCAAATTGGAGCATTTGTAAGAATTTCTAAATGAAATACTACATTACATTGTAGTTTGAAACATTATAAATTTTATTAGTACTGAATTCACAAAATGCCCAAGAATTTTATTGCATAAAATGCTTTTAATAAGAGAAAATATTTTTATTTCAGTACTTGAAAAGCTAATTTAACTTTGGGGATTCACGGATAAACAATTATCATTTTAGGATATTAAAAACTTTATTAACATTAAAGGTGCATTTATATATGATTACAAGTAATTATGAACAGTAATCTTAAATGAATATGTATTCAGTGGTAAATCCTGATAAATTGAGATGATTCCTGTGAAAAGGGACTACAATCATCTATCATATTCTTTTGGAATATTTTTGAGAGAATTGTAGTTTTGAAATAGCTTGGCTGTCTTAATCACCAGATAATAATCTTTAAAATATATCCTTCTATTCTATAAATATATATTCACTAATGGGACTTTAAGTCTATTACTATATGTTTACTACTTAATTTTAAAATTCACAATTTAAAAAAAAAATTTATTTTATTTTATCTGATATTTTTTTTTATCAATTCTTAATTATTATTTTATTAGTATTTTAGCTTTGTTTTATCTGACAATGCAAGATAAAAATTTCAACCCTACCAAAGAAGTAAGATTTGAAATTTGCAAAATGTGTATTACCTGATAGAGCTTGCAAATGATTAATTTATTGTCAAAGTCTTAAGCTTTTATGAAATAATTTAGAAACATTGAAATACAGGCAAACAAACAAACAATTGAAAATATGTAAACTTTAAAATCAATGGAGTTTTATATTTAATGAGTTGGAAAGTAAATTGAGCGATTGTTTAGAAAATAATAAAAATTATATATGAAGACTATGAAATACTTAATGCTGCTGTGGTAATCTATGGATTAAAATAAACGAGACTGAAAACATAATATATAAATTGAATTTCATCTTTCTTATTATTTCACAACCATTATGAAGATATTTTATTCTCTATGTAAATGAAATTCTTTTTGTTTTACCATAATACAATTTTATGGTTTCAACCTGTAGCTTTCAAATTTGGCACATTCATAGATGGCCTACGTAAGACGTAGGTTATTTAAAAATTTGGAGGTTGTTCCAGCTCCTTAATTCCCTTATTATTAATTAAGTAGAAACTGTAGAAGGCAGAACATTTATAGTATTAGTTTTTATCATATTCTTAAAAACAAATGTTGACAGATCAAAGGCAAAAAAAGAAAAGAATTAATGGAATGATTTCTTCATTAAAAGCGAATTATTTAAAATCTGAAACCTTTAATTCTGTATGGATATTTTTTTTCTGAATAAAATTTGCCAAAACTTAAATTGTTTTATAACCGGGCAACTCCGAGTAATATCTAATGCCACCGATGTGAAGGTGTTGGGTAGGGGCACTGTGAACTGGAAGAACCACCTGAAGGTATGACTACGCTCTAGCTCACAAATGGGTTCGAGATTGGATGCAAGGGCCCAGTTCCTGAAGTGCGCAGCACTCATTTACTCATCATCAATTGATTAAAAAGAAGCATAGTGATGCCAATATTATACAAGTTTAAAACCAAAGAATTAAGTGAAAAAATACATTCCTCAGGTAATAAAAAAGCTGCACTGAATGAATTGGAGGAGTGATTCAGCTTGCTTTTAAATCATTTTGATAAGTTTTCAGGGGGAAAAAGATACTTGGATGAATAATTGGAATTAGAAAAAAGATGAGATAATTCACTTGATAATGAGATGAGATAATTCAAAATGATGGTGGTTTCAAACCAGCAGGTTGTAGACTATTATTTTGGTAGTTGAATATAGAAATTTATATCTTCCTTCGATGTGAGCAAAGAAGAATTGAGCTTTAATGATGCAACCCCATGAACAGTTTTCTGGATAGTTTCATTGTATGATTTTTTATTCATTTGATATTAAGGTTGTTATACAGAACTTCATTACAAACAAACCATAGGGTCCCCGTGATGATCAAAAGAATTTTATTTTGCCTAATTTGTATTGTAAACCTGTTAGCTTTACATAAAATTCTCCAGATAGGAGCAGCATAGTAGATTATAATAGGTCGAATGACTTTATTGTAAAGAAAAACCTTTATTTTGAAGATAGAGTGAGGAATATTTACCTACAAGAGGGAAGTTCAATTGAAGTTTATTTTAACAATTGCTTTTGATTTGCTGTATATGGCTATTGAATGTTATTTTTTGGCAATGATTAGGCCGAGATATTTCAATTCGTTTACCCAGTCGATCGGTTCGGGCAGTTACAGCCAAGTAAGATAGAGATGATAGTGAATACTGTTCAGCAGATAAAGTTGAGTGCATAACTACACTTGATGTAATTTTTCTCCCAAAAGTTAGAGGAAGAGTAGGGACAAAGTTGGCTGGATTTCTCAGGCATCCTGAGAATGTGGCGGTATGATCTCCTTTGAAGAGAGCACAGTAAAGAGGAATTTCCTTGGGTTTTGATTTATACGGCCCTGCGCATTTCACATAAACAGGGTACCTGGAGAGAAATTATGAATGGTGGAAATGTTGTTGACAATTAAAGTATAAAGCTGAGCCAGGATTTTTTTTCTACCTTTACTCTTAAAGTGCAATAACACATCGATTTGCATATTTGTTTGGAATCATTGGTTTTAGGCAATATTGTATGAAATAGAGGCATATTACCTTCGCCAGGTAGTATTAAAATAAATTGGTTTTAAAGGAATTTTCTAGATTGATATCTATTTGTGTAGATTGAAAGATAGTGGGCTAAAATAGTGACACTAAATGGAGCTGAATTGGAAATTTATTTTATTAAGAATCAAATTATATTAAAGAAAACGTCTATTAAATTAGAGCAGAACTGGGAAATTTAAGTGAGACTTTATATATGTACTCAAGATGATAGCAAAACATCTTGATTATCAGCAGAAATTATTTTTCTCCATGGAACTTCTGTGATATTATTTGCTTTATCATAACCGTAAAATATTTTTAAAGAGGTGAACTATAAAACTTATAGAGTCATGATTCACTTTAAGAAGACGTATAAATACTAGACATTTATAAGATAATAAAATTTATAAAGAATTATTTTATAAAAATAGTGAGATATAATTTATCAATAATTTATTTTATTATGTTTAAGAGTTAAAAATCGTTCTGAAAACACATATATGTATAAAGACAAAATAATTATAATAATAATAAAGAAGGAAATTAAAAAACATATAGCATATATAATTTAGATATTAATAGTTTCTGTAAAAATATAGTATAATATAGCAAGTGTATATAGTGTAATATTATATACGCCTGCCTTGATTTTAATCATTTCTAAAATATATGGCTATTAAAGAGAATTTCTTAATTTTTTTTAAGTCTGTACAAATGTTCTGTGACTTAATAATGACCCAACATATTGTCTAATATTGTTTGAAAGAAATCAAATATTATTTAATATAAGATAAAAGGAATTTCTTTCAATCTATGTAAGAGAGTTTTTAATAGAAAAAAATTTTTAATATTTTTTCTGTGTAAAAATAGCCCGGAACATATTTTTTGCGATATGCAACGTCATGAATTTGCCACATATCGTATATTAGCTATTTCAGCCTTGACCTAGCTTATTACAAACGAGGAACCACATAAAACAAAATTGAAGTTCCTCTTTACTGACAAAGTTACGAGACTTTTCTAAAAACGAAGTACTGTTACAGCCTTTTAAAGCGCCATCCTCAGTCATATCGAACATCCAAGAAAAAGACAGAACTTTGTATCCGATAGTGTGCCTGTAGTTTGTTTCTTGGGTCATCATATTTCGTTCATTTCAACAAAATATGCTCCACGGTTTCTGTGTATTACAGAAATAGGATGGGGCTAGACTAAATCAATGCAGTTTAGCATTTGATGGGTATGCTTTTGTACGAAATCTAGAAAGTAGATCGATTTCTTTTAGATTTGTAGGTAGAAGTCGATGAGAAGGTTAAATGTTATATAAATGAATAAATATCTCAGCGTATTTTCTGCTTACCCACTGATATGTTTTTTTCTTATTTATTTATTATGATGTCTTGTTTTTGGAATTAAATCGGAAGGGAAATTTGGAATCAAATTGGAAGCTCGGATATTTAAGTTGTCTAGACGGTGTGCAAAAAGAGTTGAGAGAAATGGGGCGTTTCAATCTTGAGGATTGATTTCAGATTTAAAATAAATGGAGAGACGAAAAGAGGAATCGAATTCAGCTTTATTGCTCATCCAATGATGATGTATATGTGTATATACTATGCTAATCAACAAGAGTTCAATTCCCCTTTTTTTCATGTGTTGCTGACTTTGACAAATACATTCAATTTGAGGGAAAAAAAGGAATAAAATTTATATAGTAGCAACTGTATGAGTACGAGCAACTGCATCGAGTTGGTCTATTTAGTAAGAGTTCTGGTAAGTTTTTTCCCCCTTTTTATATCGGTAAGAATTGGTTGTTTTCTATAAAATTTGTTAAAAAAGACACCATTTCAGTTTTTCATAGCAAGAAATTCAGTCTTACACATGCAAACTGCTCTAGTGCGAAAATAGTTAAATCAAAATTAAATAACGTGTTTTTACGCATTTATATAAAGTTTCATGAAAAGAAAAACTCAAATTTAGTGAATTTTGATTTAAGAGTTGTAATCACGAATAAGTTTTTATCTTTCAAATTCTTTAATTAAACAAAAAAAAAAAAAAAAAAAAAAAAAAATTATTTGTTACATCGTATTTTGAAATTGAGAAACTTACACCACATAGCTGAAATACGAAGAAAGTGTTTTCATCAATAAACATACATAATTTTGAAAAGAAGGATAGAAAGAAAGTTTAAATTTATTGTATTCATATATTTATTATTATTTTTTTTTTTTTTTCAAATATATCTACAAAAATATCATAGGTTTCTTTTTATTAAAAACAAACAAAAATTAACTATGAATTGATATACTTTTTATAAAAATAAACATTCTTTAAATCTCTTTTCAAATATAAAGGTTATAACACCATTTATTTTATTGAATTTAATATTTTTTTAGTTGTTTTTTTATTTTTATATCTTAACCTCAAAATTAAGTTTTAACCGTGGTTAAAAGTTTCCTTGTCCGTAACCATGGTAAGAAGTTGTTAGTAAATCTTGAAAGTTCGGTGTGCGTGGTTGACCGTTGGTTTCGGTTATTATAATTGAATGCATTATTTGTTAAAATTGGATGGCAGATTTTTACTTATGGATTATTTATAGTTAAGTAAGTACTTTTTTTTTTTTTTCAATACATTTTTTTAATATTTTTGTTTCTTTAGGGAAAATAATTTTATTTTTTGGACTTAGCTCAGATGACAGATTTTATCATGGTTTCGGTTTTATAAAATTAAGTGAACAAATAAAATAAAATGAATAAATAAAAATAAATATTTGTGTATAGACACGGTTTGATATTATAATTATGCTCTTCAATTTAAGAGCGAATATGAGAAGAGTTATACACATTTTCGAAGGGCGCGGTATACAATGTGAAGGGATTAAATATATGTATATAATTTTTTATATTTTTAATGTTACAAAATTAATTTATAAATTAATTGTTCATGATGATTATCATGGAAAGCCTGATTTGAAAAGTTTAAATAGGTACTGATTTATATTATACTATATAATTTATATTTCCTTTTATTATGTTTTTTTTTTTTTTTTTTTTAAAATTACTGAACATGTTTCAGATTGTCAATTTTTAATTTAAATACGTCATCTATATAAACATTATGTTTAGTAAAAAAAAAAAAAAAACCAGTTTCTAAATTTAAAAAAATTTATAAGGGTTCTTAAAAAGTATTTCTCATATTTAAATTTTAATTCTTTAATAATTCTATACTACTGGTATTTTTAGATGCATGCTCTGCTATAGTTATTTCTGAATGTTATTTTTTAAATTAATGAACATATTTCAGATTGTCGATTCTTAATTTAAATATGTCATCTATATAAACATTATGCTTAGTATTTCTAAAAAAAAAACCAATTTCTAAATTTAAAAAAATTTATACGGGTTCTTAAAAAAGTATTTCTCATATTTAAATTTTAATTCTTTAATAATTCTATACTACTGTTATTTTTAGATGCATGCTCTGCTGTAGTTTTTTCTGAATGTTATTTATAATTCATTGAATTTTTTTCCTTTTAAATTTTTAAAATGCCAAAACAGTTGTCACCAAAATACAAAAAATCAGCAAGACTTCTTATGCTAATTTTTTGATGATTTTGATATAAGATTATTTTTTTATTTATTTCAGATCAAAAGTGTTTATTGGAATTTTTTCATTTGGTTTACTAAAAAATATATTTTACATTAAAATAAAATAAAGCCCCTTATTTTGTATTTTGTGGGCTTGGAAAAATTCAGGAAGTTATTCACTACTTTATATTGCTGGTGTTAAATTTTAGAGCAGCCTACTGAGGTAGATTTAATTTTAGGAATTGTACTTAACAAGTGATTTGCTATATTTGATTATTTATTTTCTTGTGATCCTTATTTAAATTCTATCTTTTAGATGCATCAATTTATTTGATTGTATTTCATTTTGGAAAGACTGATACAGTTTAGTAAATACTTTTGGTTGAAAGTATTTTTTTTTTTTAATACTTCATTATGCTTTTTTAAACAAAATTTTTAAGGTGTACATTTTAAAAAAAGATATTAACTTCAAAAGTGGATTAATTAAAACACATCTTTTCATCTGGAAATTAAAATCAATATTGTTTCAATTAAAAATAACTTCTTAAAAGTAATATTTAAAAACACTTGGGTTTGAATAAAAATAATCATCAGCACATTATCTTTTTCAAAAATTGTCAATATTATCAAAATGTTTATCATTTTTACAATTAGTTTGAAAAATAAATATATTTTTAATAACAAACATATTGCAAATATTGTAACACTTCCAAAAAAGAAAATTTATTATAACTTTTTAAGTATAAACAAAATTTTAATTCTGGAAATATGTGGTCTTAGTCATAGGATTAGGAGAAACACTAATTATTATGTGAAACATTTGAGATGTTGCTCTCTAATTTTACATGAAAAAAACTTAAAATTGTGTGAAATTTGAAAAAGTTTCATAAAAATGTAAAATTACAGTCGAATGACTAGATGATAAAATATGAAATAGATCTTTGGTGTATAGAAATATTATATATTATAGGTATATAGAAATATTACCTTTTTCTATTTTACAAATATATTTTTTATTTTGAATATTATTATATAATAAGTAAGTAAATGCATTACAATAAAAATGACTGTTATTAAAATAAGTAAAAATTTGTTTTTCTTTATTTGACTTCTTGTTTAAATTATTTTGATTTTGTTTCTAAACGTCTGTGATTTCCTATACACTTAGTTTGTTTATTTCAAATAATTTTTTTTCAAAATGCAAGTAAGTAGTTTATATATATATTTTTTTGAAGTAAAAACAATTTGAATTGTAAAGTAATACTTTTTAATTGGGTTACATACAGAAATTACATATAGGAAATATTAAAAAAAAATTCTCCCGAAACACTATATGAAAAAATCAATTATGAGAGAGCTACCTTTGAACAAAAATCAATTAATGTATATTTGTTGCATAAAAATAATGATATGAGGTAATCAACAAAGTATATATTTATTTTTAAATAAGACAAATGATAAATGAATATTCACTCAATTTTTAATAATTATTGATTAAATTTTTTATTTTGCTTTTTTTTTTTTTATAAATATTTACTTTGAAAGAAGTTCTATACAAACCTGAATATACAAATACATTTTTCCACATTGAATATAATATTCTAATGAAACTAATAACAATTGCTATATCGAAATTTTCAGGCCTCCATCTAAGATTAAAAATAATGTATAATTGAAAATAAAAGTTAGTTATAATACAACTTTTGAAATTTTTAATTTTAATACTTTTGAATAATATGTTAACAAAAATATTGACCATTGAAAGAAATTTTTTCGAAAAAGTTTTTACATGAAAGATTTTTTTTTTTTTTTTAACCTGTAAGGAAATTTTTAAGTAGTAATTTTGTTTTCCTGTAAAAATTAGAATATGCTATCACCGGTACATCCTCATTGATTTGAGGTTTCTATGGGAATTTATTTTTAATTTATGGGGAAACAAGGTATCAATTCAAGTTCTATTTTAAATATCTGCTAAAATTCTTATTTGTGTAATTTTGGTTATATTTAGAAAATTAAAATTAAATTTTTCATGATAATAATAAAGTGCACTAGCTATTTTGTATCATTAAAAGTGAATATTATTTCTTTGAATGGCTAATTTATGCTTTGCAAGTTTTGTAATAATATGCATTAAAAAAAAAAAAAAAAAAAAAAAAATTTTTTATTAAAGTTGTATTAGTTAGTATAAAAAGAATACTTTTAATAAAAAAGAAAAAAAAAGTAAAAACTGTTGGAAAAGTAAAAACTACTGTAATTTTTATTTATTGCTTCATTAAAATTCCTTTTTAAATTTATTAAAAATTTTTTATTGAATAGTTTTTAATGAGTACATTTTAAAATTGATTGCTGTTACTAAAAATAATTACTGTTAATTGTTACTAAAAATAATTTTTTATGCTATAAAAATAATAAATTTATTAAATAATTAATTAATAATTATTAAAATATTAAATTTATAAATAATAATTTTATTTATTATAAAAATAATAAATAAAATTTTTTCCCCCT
The DNA here is from genome assembly GCA_021605075.1 of Caerostris darwini. Lineage (NCBI taxonomy): Eukaryota > Metazoa > Arthropoda > Arachnida > Araneae > Araneidae > Caerostris > Caerostris darwini. Next base: position 67,877 of record BPLQ01013138.1, read on the forward strand.
ATATTAGACTAATTCAAATTTTAAGAAGATAGATATTTTTTCATAAGTATTGCTTTTTTTTTTGGGGGGATGGTAACCCTCACATCATCGTTTCAAATTAGAAACTACTTTTTTTTTTTTCTTGGAATTTTTTTGGAATTCTTGGAAAATTTTCCTTTTATTGATTAAATCTTACATGGAACATATTATTTTTTAAAGAAATTTTTTATTTTAATGAAGGTGTCCAAAATAACGTGTATTCTGGGAATTTAATTGGAGAGTTAATAATGTGATTGAAAAGTCTTCAAGCCTTTTAAATTTTTTTTTTAAGTCTAATTCGTGATTATGATTCGGGCTTTTCGTTAAGATTTCAGTTTTTTTTTTTTTTAATATATCAAAATAACAGGGTTAATGCATCTTAAGTGAAAAATATTTTTTAATATAAAAAGAACTGTTTTTCTCTTTAATTTTTTAGAAATAGTACTTGATATTGTATTGTCATAAATTCTTATACCAATTCGTTAATATGTGTTAGAGCAAGGGCAAAAAAGTTTTTTTCTACAGATGGGATTAAAATAAATTTATTTCGTTAAATACATTTTATGTGAATTTAATCGATTTGTTCAATATCGTATTATAACGTTCGATATTATAACGTATAAGTATTTTATATATTAATCCGAGGAGATTTTTCATGTAATATTTAGAAAATGTAAAATAGAAGTAACAGTAAGATATTTACTTTCTTACAAAAAATTCACTTTAATCTTCTCTCATAGTATGCTGTTATTTTAAAATTTTATTAAAATAACGAATTAATTCTATTCTGAATCTATTTCGCATATACTGTGTTTTAAAAAAATAATCTTAGAATTAATGTAATATTTTAAATACATGCTAAATGGAAGGTTAATTCATAATTTGTTTACATGGTATATTTCGATAAATTTTTTTGTTTTATAATCACGCATGTAAATCGATAATCCAATTTTCATATAGAATGAATTACATCAAGTGTGACAGATCCAATAAATCCCCTTGTTAAAGTTCGTTTTATAATTTACAAATGAGATTGCTTGGAATTTTTTTTTTTAAATATATTGAGTACATTTAATGAATTGCATGGATTTCTTATGAACAAAAATTTAGAACAGCCGGCTATTAACATTTTTTCATTTCTACAACTCTTTCTTTCCTTGTTGAGTTCTTCAACATTAAATTAGCAACTAAGGTATTAATGCATGAGTGTGTAAATATAATGACTACATCATGTGCGTGTAAATATCATGACATCATGACTACATCTTACAACATTATAAAGTCAAGTGAATTAAAAAAATGTAGAAGGACTTAAGAGCGCAAGTTTTAATTATCATGAATTTAAAAGTTGCTGTTTGTAATGCCAGATTGCAAAGCAACATTTAATTTTAAATCTAAAAACATTAGAAAGCATGTTTCTTTTACATCATCATTTTTATATGTGAGTAGTGATCGCTTTTTATGTTTTATATTTGATTGTTGTCAAGTTCAGTTCAAGAAGAAATATTTTACGCAAAACCTAGATAAATATTACTTACCGATAATACATAATTTTTTTTTAAAGAAATTCTTAGAAGCAGGTAACTTATTGCATTGATTACCTATATTTTTACAGAAAGAAATTAAATGTTTGTCAATTAATGGTTGTTACATTTCATTACACCTATATGTTTATAGTAAATATACATTAGAAAAAACAATTCTTTTACAATGTTTCTATATGCGAGTAGTGACCGTTTTTTAAAAAAAAATTGGTTATAGTCAAGTTCAGTCCAAGAAGAAATATTTTATTCAAAACCCACATAAATATTACCTACATGTAATACAAAATTGTGTGTTTTTTTTAAAAAAGAAATTCTTAGAAGCAGGTTGTAGAATAAGGTAGAAGCAGGTTACTGATTGCAATGTGATATTTTGAATGCTTCGTTAGTTTTGACTAAAAAACTAACTAACTTAACTATACTTTATTTCTGACCAAAATAATTACTATGATTTGTAATATTAAACATGCTGAATGAAACGCCGGAACTACTTTGATACGTAGTGTTAATGAAAGGTTGGTAGATGGTAATATTGATTCCCTTTGTAAAGACGGAGTGTGTGGAGTAAATAGTTTGACTGCAGTTCGTGTACGTATTTTAAATTCCTATAGTTTCGTCCCATTTCAGTTTTATATTTGTATGAAAGTAAAGGTAAACGACTTAACTTCTTCTACTCTCCTATTTCGGTCTTTTTATTTCTCTTTATAGCATTTGTGTAAGTCACCAGACGAGCCTCTTTTTAGAGCCAGACCTGAATATGCCGTGTTTTTTTAGTTCAAGAAACTGCTGCAAAGAAGTCTTGACAGATGATGCGTGTTTTCGTGGGCGTTTGCCTAAAAGGTTGAACAGTTTCGGGGTACTTTTCGAAGTTTTTCCTGGATGAAGGAGGTCACAGAGGTGTGGAAGAGAGGTCTGCCATCCGCGCAGTTCGAAGTTATTACCTTCTTCAATGTAGCGAAACGTAGTATTCCTTCCAACTCGAGGACTGTTTTTATTTTTAATTATTCGTCTTTTTTTTACAGTTCCATGACTTTCCTTTTTCCATCGCTTGTTGACGTAATTGCGAAGATTCTCTTTTTCCTTTCACTTAATGTTTCTCTGTTTTATATATATATATATATATATATATATATATATATATATATTTAGTTCAGTTGTAATTTGAAAACGAAAAGCATGTTTTTAAGTTTGTAAAAATACACAATGGTGTTTTTCAGTGGAAAAAAAAAAAAAAAAAATGTTCCAAATTTGTACTGATCTCGTTATCTTGTCGTACAAAGTTAGGTCATTTTTTTTTTTTTTCTCAAGACAAAATGTTTTGTTTTTAATATGTCGTTCGTGTTATGTCCTGTTAGTATGAATGTAAACATTGCTGGGTTTCTATATCTGTATCATTGCTGGGTTTCTATCATGTGCTCTATATCTGTAAATATCCTGACTGTTATGTAAGACATGATAGATTGCTGCTGATATCAAGCTATCCAGACATTTTTTTGTTTTAAACCAAAGTTTTCTAATGCATTTATTAATTGAAGTTGTATTTTATTTATGTAATTATAAAATTTTATTAATTTTTTTATGTTATTGAATTTTACGAATCATTTTTACTTACATTAAACCAAATTCTTTTTAGGTATGGTTATTTTAGATTTTAATTTGTTATATTAAAAATGACATATTAAAATGCAAGAGTCAAAAATTCTGTTAAAAAAAATAAATATATTATACGTACTTTCGTTTATTATAATGAATTTTAAGTTAATGTGTATATCCTAGTATTTTTTTATCTGAATTATTTTTGCATTATTCATCTGTATTTTATTTTTCATATTTGCTTTTTTAAAGTACACGAGGAAAGCGAAGCCGGTTACTCCAGGTCATATGTTTATTATCATTAAGTACAACCTATGCTGTTTAGATGATTCATTCTATTTTAAATTTTAAATAAAAACTTAATTTCATAACAAATGTTTTTTTTATTCCAATTCTTCAAAAGCCACAAATATATAAAATAACATATTTATATTTTATGTAAAATAATTTTCTCTCTCTAGTTTTAAAGAACTTCCTATTTTAAGTTTAATGAAATAAAATGTGTTACTTAATAAGCCATCATAAAAACTAGTTTTCTCTAAAAAAATTATTATTAGATACATTATGTGACCCACATTGCTGTTATTAATTGAATCTTTATTTATTGAATATCCAATTAGTTACAATAGCTAATAATTAATATTTTCAGTGAATAATTAAAAACATTATAGGCGTAGGTTCAAATAAGTTGTTATATTTGACGTACAAAATTAATTCAAAGCCATTGCTAACAGCCAAAATTAATTTACAGTCATTGTCAAGCTCTATTGTTTAAAACGAATGCAATTTTGTGGCAGTTTTAGTTATTTACTATTTTATATGTGAGAATTTTCGTGGGCTCTTAAGCAATGTTGATCAGTTGATGGCAGATGGAATGCGAAATATATTTAATGGTATACAATTCTACATTTGTTTAACAAGTAAAGGTTTTACACTTCCAAAATTGACACACGCAGATTTTGTTCAAGACAAATCAATTAATTTCAAGAGTCCTTTTGAAGCAGATTTACTTCTGCCATTTGCATAGGCATTATTTAATCGAATGCGCTCAAATATGTTCTAACTCTATTGTCTTGTATTATCATTGCTAAAAAATGCATTAAATGAGTTGTGAATTATTTGTATATTGTATTGTTATAAAACACAGAGGAAAGTTTCTGAAATTCATTATACAGAATTTCAAATTTATTCATTCAAATCTTTGTATGTTAACAATCCATAGTAGAGTAATAATTTATATTGAATGTTATTAAGTGCCTAAGTTCCAACATCTGCGGATATTAAGAAATTGCATCATTCTTGTGAAAATTATTACATCAAATGGAATGTTGTATTATGGCATTCTTTTGTAGAAAGTAAGCCATTTTGATTGAATATCTCATAAATTTTACTAAGCAAAGTGAAAATGTTAACTATGATGATAGTTTATAATCATTATAATAATGATGATGATAATTTATAACGATAATGATTGTTTATAATGATAATGATCGCTAATGATAATGATAGTTTATAATGAGCGTTATTAAGTGCCTAACTTGAAACATCTATGCATATTAAAAATTGCCTGAATCTTGCAAAAATTATTACATAAAATGGAATGTTATGTTATAACATTCTTTTGTAGAAAGTAAACAAATTTTTTTGAATATCCCATAATTTTTACTAAGCAAAGTGAAATTGCTAATTATGATGATAATTTATAATCATTATAACAATGATGGCAGCTTATAATTTTATAACTATGATGATAGTTTATAATGGTAATGATAGTTAACGATTATGATAGTTTATAATGGTAATGATAGTTAACGATGATGATAGTTTATAATGGTAATGATAGGTAACGATAATGTTAGTTTATAATGAATGTTATCACATTGAAACATCTATAAATATTAAAAATTGCATGAATCTTGTAAAAATTATTACATTAAATGGAATGTTATGTTATAGCATTTTTTCATAAGGGGGAAAAAAAAAAGCCATTTTGATTAAATATCCCATAAGTTTTACTAACCAACATAAAAATGTTAACGATTTTCATGGACAAACTGAGGAATGAACAGTCATTTCGAGTTTTTAGAAATCTAATCGTTTATTATATCTATCCAATTTTAATTGGATTTGAAACTCCTAAATGGTTTTTTTACTATTAATGTTTTTATTTTTCACAATGTTAAACAGCAGAGTTTTTGTACTATATTTTTAATAGGAACTTTAAAATTTTAATTTTAATTGCTTTCTATCAGTTTCATACCTCTCTCTAATTTCAGACAAGGTGACCATCATAACATTCTAAAATTTTAGCAATAAATACTTTTGTTAGGAAACTTCACTATATTTGCTGATTTCCAGTTTAATTAGTTTGTCTTAGTCTTGCCAAGTACAACGATAACCTTGGTTCTTTTTTTGTGATTTTATAAACAATAGTTTATAAACTTTTAATGATGGTATTTATCATATTACTAAAATTCCTCGTGAATAACTCCATTTTTTGATTAAAAATATTACGAAATATTGAGATTTTTAATGGCTGATGTGTCATCGACAACGGTTTGTCAGTAAAAAGCATTGTGTCTTACATCATTGAATGACGTGCTAATTAACATTGGAAAAAAATGAAAGCTAGTACTTCCATGTGCTGAACGTTTATGTTTGACAGTTCTCTTCAACGAACGGAAACCGCTTTTAAGAGAATGTTGAACTCTTATCATGCAGCGAACAAAAGAAGGATTTCGCGATATTGCCATCTTCCTTGTTTCCCCGAATAGGAGCTGTCCGCAACATGAAAACAATGAACTCAATGTCAGTTTTTTTTGCTTTCTTTTTTTTGGCGCTTACAGAAAAAAAAAAAATGTTGAATCGGAAGGATATCTAATAAAAATATAGTGCTCAGAGCAAAAAACCCACTAGCTGACTACTGCGCCCAAAAAGTAAGACCAGTTATTTATTTTTTTCAAAAACTTTTTATTTATTCTTCCAACTTTATTTCATTGTCTTCAAAGTAATCCCTTCCGGACACAATACACTTATGCCAACTTTTATTCCAATCCTCAATGCGTGCTAAAAAGTCATCGGCAGGGACGGCCTTCAAAGCGCGCGGCGATTCACGTTGAATCTCTACAATCGACTCAAAATGGTGACATCGGAGTGGTCTTTTGAGTTTAGGGAATAACCAGAAGTCGCACGATGTGAATACGGTGGCTGTGGAACGATATAGTTTTCATTTTTGGCGAAAATGTCACGAAAATCAATGCAGTGTGAGCTGGCGCATTCAGTGTTTTCGGTACCAATCGAGATTTGACGCGTTTGAAGCCCAAAAGGGAATTAATCGATCCTTTTGCAATTCCAACATCAGCAGCAAGGTCTCTAATTGTAAATCGATGGTTTGCAAGCACCAAATCTTTAATTTTTTGGACGTGAGCTTCGTCGGTTGAGGTTGAGGGTCGACCAGAGGTCTCTTTGTCTTCAACGAATTCGCTACCTTCTTTGAACTGTTTATACCACTTGTAAACATTTCTTTCCGATATAGGAATGCTCACCGAATGCCTTCTGCAACATTCTATACGTTTCCGCAAACAAAATGTAATGCAAAGTTCTTTGCTCAATTAATTCAGGCATTTCAAAAATCGGCGGAATCAGTTTTAGCGTCTCACAAAGCCAAGCGTAACACAAACACTAATGAATATTTTGACTTCAAATTTCATACAGATGTCAAGGACAGTGCCAACAACCTAAAAAAAAAAATAATAATAAATATTGAAATTTTATAAGCTCCGGGAATTTAAAATTGAAAAATTGGTCTTACTTTTTGGACAAAGTAGTAGTGCTCAGAGAAAAAAACCCCCACTACCTTAGTTGTTGACATGCGCGAAATACTGCTATGTTGAAATTTGGAGTTCAGAACTGATTGATATATTTAATTTTAAATTTTAAACAGATTTCATCTTATTCAATATAGACGTTTCGTAGTCATGTTTGCAATAGTAATACATCAAATTTTCAATAGGTGAATGCCCACCATTTTGCTCACGTTTTTTTGCCATATTGATAAGCTGTCAAAATACAAATCTTTTGCTGTCTACTTCGATTTTGAAGAAATCCCATTTTTTACACGTTGGTTAAAAATATTTCTAAAATAAGATAGAAAGAAAGGAAGAACAAAAAACAAAGCTGTCTATCCGTAAATGTGTTTTTGTTTGACAGAAAAAATAAAGTATTTCCCTTGTGTCTTTTGAACAGCTTTGAATCACTGTGTGGGGATTTGCTTTTATGAGATGGGGAAGACAGCTGCTGTAACAACAAATCTTTTTTTGCAGGAATAAATCTTATCTAGCTACAAAATATACCATGGATAATAACAGTTATAATAATATTAATAATAATAATAAAAATACAAGGTTATTATAAGAAAAAAGCCAAATTTTTTAAACTTTTATAACTCGAAAACTTTTATAACTTGTATTCCCAAAAGTTATAGTAAAATGTAGCATAAAAATGTATGTCTTGCGAGTGAAAGTTTGATAAGCCTTCTGTAGGATTGTGTTGCTTGTCCTTTCTTTATTATATAGAGCATTATTATTAGAAACATTTATCGTGATCTTCTTTTAAAACACATGTTTCTGCACTTAAAGATTTAAAAAAAAAAGATGAAAAGCAATTTTTATTTAGCTTCATTCTTGGAATGGAAAAGGTTGTTTCATTTTTTTTTTTATCACAGTACAATATGACAAATTACAGTAATATTATATATCAAAATAGAGCAGGACTCTCATTTGAAATTCATAAGAATTCGTAGTAATTAATGCTATTCATGCAAAGTAGAACTTCCATTTTTCGGATTCTTTTTTTTTATAATATGTGTGTATTTGTATTATTAATAGAGTTAAATAAGTAACAGGACAGGGATATCAGAACAGTAGCTGGACTCTTATTTGAAGCTCATAACAATTCGCAGTAATTAATGTTATTCATGCAAAGTAGAACTTCCATTCTTTGGATTCATTTTTTGTAATGTACATTCAAGAGCCAAAACATTATGACCACCTGTCAATAATGAGTTGGCTCACCTTTGGCGCGCAACACAGCTTCAACCCGCCTTGGCATGGAATGATACCACCACTTAATACCAGTTAAATACCACTTCCACCTGATCACGTGCCTTCCACGTCATCCAGGTGAGTTCATTGCAAAATGTAGGGGTGGTCATAATGTTTCGGCTCTTGAGTGTATTTATATTGGTAATTGAGTTAAATAAGGTAGTTTTTTAATACATTATATATATTTTTTATGTGCAAATTATATTTAGAATTTATTTAATTCAATTGTTATAAATTATTTTTCACGATTTAATTGAATTTTTTAAATTTTATAAATAAATTAGATTTTTAAATTTTAATTGGTTTGTTTCAAGTATGTAATATTGGCGAATTCAATAGAAAATTAATCGACTAGGAAATAAAATTATCACCGTAATATTTTCCTACTGTTACGGCATGTTATAGTGACAGCAAAATCTGTGAGACGTAATTTTCCTCCTATTATTAATCCTCCTCAATTAACTCCGTCTGCGCTTTTGAGGCATTAAGTGAATAATTCATTGAAAAGTGATCAATTCACTGGCATTTTGGGCCAGATCTTAACCCCGCTCAATTTTTATTTATGGGCTACATTAAGGACATTGTGTACAGTGATACAATTAGGAATCTCCACAACTTTCGAGATAAAATCGCATTAGTAGTCGCATGATATAAGCTTAAAACTTATAGCATTTCCCAACACTTTTAAATTAGGAATCATTGTGTGGTTATCGATTTTTGAGGCATAAGATTTTGAAATGCCGTAGTTATTTTTCGATTTCTATGAAAGCTTTCACAATGGCTTTCGAAATGTGATGAGAAGTTGTGGTGATGATTAATTTTAATAATCATTTCATAATTTTGTGCGTAATATTTATGAAACAGACAGCAATAAAAACTGTTGCTAACGAGAAATTCCTAAAACGCAAAAAATTTTTCTATGAAAGAACTGATAAATCATTCTTGTGCTTATTCATAACTTACTAAAATTTGAATGATTCAACAAATTTAGACGAACAGAAAAAGTCATGAATTAATCTTTATTCGAATTCTATATTGCCGCTCTGGCGCTCGGTACCACAGGTTTCCGGTTCGAGTCCCGGCGGTGCCATGGTTGTTTGTAGTGCTTCGGAATCCACTTTAAAAAAGTAGGTCCCGGTCTAATAAGATCGTAGAGCGTTGCGGGGGCATTGTTACTCCGCGTCCGTGGCTTATCTTCAAGTTACACGCGCCCCCTGGGTAATGCAAAGTGAGTACGTCTGCGCAGCACTTGCCTTAAGGCATCCAACACCAAGGTGTCTGTGTTTGCCAGCTGCATTAGAAAGAAGAAAAAAATTCTATATTGCTATCTGCTATTGCTTCATTGATATATTCTTTTAACTGTTGAAGTAAATATTTTCTATACATAATGTACATTTGCATATGTACCGATGACTTAAAAAAAAAAAAAAAAAAAAAAGCGAGAATGTATGAATCACTTTGATTTCATGTCACGCTGTTTTTTAACTACCAGCATACGCATAAAGTTTCCTCCTTTTCTTCTTTGTCTGGATATATTTCAACTATAAGTTGAACGACCTAATGTGAGTTTTTACTGATAACAAGGACATATTTCACGATTTCTGTTTTCTTGCTTAGAAAACTATTTCATATTTGGTTCGTTTTATTGAAAAAGTTACTCTCTCTATTTCATGGAGGAAATAATTCATTTTTGTCTTTGCTATTGCACGTACAGTTAGTAGGAATTTTTTCCCGGATGTGTAGTTTGACATGAAGTACAGCAATACCTCATATAGTCCGGATCATCGGTTCCACCGATTTCCGGGATTGTTTAAAACCGGATCAATCGGGAAAATATAAGAAAGTTGATAATTGGCTCCAAAAAATATCACCTTGTTTTTCAGTAAATACAGTGAGGTTAATAAATTTAAATTTACATTCTTAAAATTTAATATGTATTAAAAAATTCATCCTTTTAAAAGTGCAATGTCGATTTCTGCACATTTTCTTCTTTACTTTTTTTATCTCTCATAAATTCTTTTGTATCAATGGACTGTATTGTTTAACGTTCGGTGAATAGTAAAGTTACGTTTAATATTGGGATTTACTATATTTTTTTTCCGATTTATATTGATCTTTTTTTATTTATAATTGTTTTAAATAAATTTTCGAGCTGATGACTTGTATATTCCTTTTTCAAAGAATATATTAGCAAAGGATGCACCTTCTTCAGTAAGCTTGATTATATCAAGTTTTTGCTCTAAAGTGAGTCATTTACATTCTTAGTGACTCGCGTTTACTGCACGTTTTATATCGCTCTCATTTTTTTACTGGAATTAGAACTTAATTCCACGAATTAGTTTTAATTTTCGACATGGGAAAAAAAAAAAATATTCCTGCAGTAATAACAGATGGGCTGAAAAGTTTATAGGCTGACACATAGATAGCGCTACTAGTATTAAATCCATATGATTTTTAGTTAGCCCTAACCTTCAAAAGACGCGTGTATAAATTTGACAGCTGTTGCACTATGTGAGTTATAGCATTTTTAGTAAAGCAACTTTTGTTAGTTTGAAAAAATGGATAAAAAGGAATTTCGTGTGTTAATTAAAGCATTGCTTTTTGGCCAAAAAAATACTATTGAAGCCAAGGCTTGGCTTGATAAACATTATTCGGACTTTGCACCAGGAAAATCAGCCGTAGAGAAGTGGTTTGCTAAATTTAAACGAGGCGAAATGAGCACCGAGGACGATGCACGCAGTGGACGCCCCAAAGAGGCTGTTACCGACGAAAACATCAAAAAAGTCCACAAAATAATTTCTGATAACCGTAAAGTGAAGTTGATTGACATAGCTGAGACCCTAAAGATATCAAAGGAACGTATTTGACATATCGTGAATGAATATGTGTATATGCGAAAGCTCTATTCAAAGTGGGTACCGCGCGATCTCACAATCGACCAACGAATTGATGATTCTAAGCAGTGTTTGGAGCTGTTCAATCGTAATAAACCCGAATTTTTGCGTCGATATGTGACAATGAAGGAAACATGGCTCCATCATTTCACACCCGAGTCCAATTGACAGTCAGCCGAGTGCACGTGATGAACACTAAAAAGGCTATAACTGACATACTAATAATGCAACAGCTGTCAAATTTATACACGTGTCTTTTGAAGGCTAGGGCTAACTAAAAATCCTATGAATTTAATACTAGTAGCGCCATCTATGTGTCAGCCTATAAACTTTTCAGCCCACCTGTTAGATCATAGAAATGATTTAACATTGAAGTTCACAAAAACCCACTGCTTACTCTTTCATAACATTTTATCGCTTATGTAAGGGGAAAAGGGAGATCATAGAAATATAATCCCGAGTTTACATTCTTGTCGAGTCTAGGTACATACATATATAACGGGGAACTTCCGAAAAATTATAATATCGTATTGCATAATTTATATATTTTTTTAAGATTTAAAAACCGGTATATGCTGAATCCAGATTATAAGAGGTATTGCTGCATAATGAAAGGTATTTTTTTCTATTGAAATGGAAACTATGGCGTATTAGTCACTTTTCATTTTGATCACACGTATTAGAATTGGGGAATTCACTTATGTCATCGTGTTGATTTCTCGTTTATATACTTTATTCATCATGAAGAGAAATACATTTTACAATACACAGGAGTAAAGTAGAATATTGATTCTTGAAATATGAAACCATATTTACAGCAACTGAGAAAGTAGTGGAAAATGAAACTATGAGTTAGAAAGTTTAAATTTTTTAGTGCAGCTTTAGTTACATATTTTTTTCTTCTTTCTAATGCAGCTGGCAAACACTTAGACAGCTCGGTCTTGGATGCCTGAAGGCAAGCGCTGCACAGACGTTACTCACTTTGCATTACCCAGGGGGCGCGTGTAACTTGCAGATAAGTCACGGACGCGGAGTAACAATGCCCCCGCAATGCTCTACGATCATTAGACCGGGACCTACGGTATAAAGTAGATTCCGAACCACTACAAACATCCATGGCACCTGTGGTACCGAGTGCCAGAGCGCCACTCGGCCATTCAGGCCCCTTTAGTTACATATTGTATGATAAATTTTATCGAATGCAAGATTAATTAATTAGCAATAATTACACAATATGTAACACAATTAGCAAGTCCAAATAGTGGCCCACAAGCTACGCAGGCCCCCCACCCACAAAATGTTTCTGTTAGTTTTGGATGCAATTCTTAGGCATATTACTGCTCCTTAAGTTACTAATTTCTGAAATAGATACAATAATATTAGAAATGTGCGTATGTTCGTCTCACCTGTCGACTTTTTTTTTATATATCTATATCGACATCAGATCATCTTGTTGAAATTTCCTGGTTTTTTTTTTTTCTATACTACTTGCGAATTTGGATCAGTTACTGAAAGACCGTGGGGATTAGTAATGTACGCAGCCTAACGTAAATGTTAAGATAAATTTCCACCTGATACTAAAATAGAGAGTTTTTGCATACCGTACTTTAAAAATACGGTATTTTTTTTTTCCTAGCGCGCATACTCTTAGGAAATTGCGCATGCGTATCTGTAATAATGTTTCCTATGAGCATGCGCGCTAGGGAGAAAAAAATACCGTATTTTTAAAGTACGGTATGCAAAAACTCTCTAATATTTCGTCGCAGAACGCTAGCTAATCGGAAGCATGAGAAGCAGACTTAAGGCTTCAGATTGACTGCCATTCTGTGACGTGCTAATTTAGCTTTCGTAACTTACCTTTACTGTAGAAGTAATCTCCCGGAAGACAGTAACCTTTCCTCTCGCTTTCGTCAGTTTTCGTGATAACGCAATTTCTTTAATATACACTTGTAACTTGAAATTGACGTTTGTAAAATTATATAAATATATAATGTTAAGAATGACAATCTGTTATTTTTTAATTCAAGCATCTCCATAATCTTTGGTCCATGTTTGATGCAGGAGCTCTAGGTGCACTGTCAGTTTAGGATTCTTTATATATATATATAAAGAATCCTAAACTAACCTATATATATAACCTAACCTAACCTAACCTAACTATATATATATATATAATATACAGAGTACCCAGGGCCTGAATGGCCGAGTGGCTAGCGCTCTGGCGCTCGGTACCACAGGTTTCGGGTTCGAGTCCTGGCGGTGCCATGGATGTTTGCAGTTGTTCGGAATCCACTTTAAATCGTAGGTCCCGGTCTAATAGGATCGTAGAGCGTTGCGGGGGCATTGTTACTTCGTGTCCGTGGCTTATCTTCAAGTTACACGCGCCCCCCTGGGTAATGCAAAGTGAGTAAAGTCTGTGCAGCGCTTGCCTTAAGGCATCCAAGACCAAGCTGTCTAAGTGTTTGCCAACTGCATTAGGAAAAAAAAAAAATATATATACAGAGTACCCTGATTATAGTAATTTAATGTGCGAAAATTATTATAATTAGATATATGTTTGTTTAAATTCATTGTTGTAAATACTATTTTAAAGTTTTTAAAGATAAGATCATGTAGTTAGGCGTTTTCAATGTGCGCTCATTTGGCAGCGCGGAGAATGTCAAAGCTGTTGTCGTCTGTAATAGTACATAGAGCGTCTTTTATTCTAGCCTTCAATTTTTAAACGTCAGCAACTGGTGAGGCAAGGATTCTGTACTTGATATAGCCACAAAAGAAAAAAAAAAAAATCTAAAAGAATGATATCAGGAGGACTTGGTGTTTGTCCATTCCTTCTAATCTATTGGCCTAAAATGTTTCACCTAGGAACTCAGGAATTACAGAACTCCAGTGAAGGAGGTGCTACATCTTGCTGATAACTAATCCACAGTTGAAGTTCTTGTAACTGGGATGCAATGAATAATTGCAAGAAGTCAAATAAACTTTAGTGATGTTTTTTTCAAGGAATAAAAACGACTCAATACCCTTGTTATGCATGAGGTCACACTAACTTTAGTGCTGTCTTTCACCACCTTTGCAGAAACGTGGATTCTCTGAACTCCTGAAACATTTGGATTCTCTGTTTATTTACCTTTCCGCAGACATGAAAGGTTGCTTCGTAGAAAAGCAAATGCGTTTTGGTTTTAAGCATCAATTCTGTTCTAGACTATTGCATAAATTTTTTTTTTTTTTAAAGTGAAAAATTCAATGATGCCAAAATGTTATTATTTTGTTCCACAGTTATTATGTAATAATTTTTTTATAAATAGGGCAAGACTTGGTGCTTCTCACCCTGTATTTATGTGTACAGTTTTCTTTACGAGTACATACTGGTTTCAAGGTCAGATAGAAGGTTGTCTTGTAGAGTATATATTATTTAAATATTATCTGTTATGTTTTAAGTGAAAATATTAGTCTCGCATACTTCCTATTCCAGGTTATATTTAGCAACGTTTAAGTTTTATCTTTACTTCATCGTTTAATGCATTATTTTGTTTTTTGGCACCGAAAGAAGATATCAAATGTTAATTTCTTATTTTATTTACGTTTTCTTTCCCTTATCACAAAATTTTATCGGAATTTAATTTACTTTTATAGTAGCGTTATCTTATAATTACCCTATTGTTTAAATCCTTAATTAAGATCATAATAATGATATACATTGTAAAAATATTGTATATAATGGTTACATACATTGTTTATAACGGAAATAATATTTCCCCCCTTGTTTTAATACACTGTACGCTTCCTACACGATTTAATATTAATTATGATGTTTTGTAAACAGTTTTTTTTATCAGGAGTATAATAAAATTATATATATATATATATAATAGAAAGAAATCGTTTAAAAGAAAGAAATCGTTTAAAAGAAAGAATATTTAAAAGAAAGAAATCGTTTAAAAGAAAGAATATTTAAAAGAAAGAAATCGTTTAAAAGAAAGAATATTTAAAAGAAAGAAATCGTTTAAAAGAAAGAATATTTAAAAGAAAGAAATCGTTTAAAAGAAAGAATATTTAAAAGAAAGAAATCGTTTAAAAGAAAGAATATTTAAAAGAAAGAAATCGTTTAAAACCAATTAAATATTATTTAATTAAAGCCAAGATTAACTTATAGATATCGGTAATCGAAAGGAATTCGTCGAATAAATAAAATAAGTAAAAAGCATTTTTTTTTCAGCTTTTAATAAAACATTACATTTTCTAAGGATATCAATAAAGTCTAGTATGGTATTGTGTGTTATTTACTATTTTTATCGTAAATTATTAAGTTTTTATTATTAGTCAAATTTTACAGTCAATTTTAACTGTAACTTTTAAAATTTCATTCTATAAAAGACTGTATACAAAAGGAATTAGCATGTTCTATGTACGCTTTTTCATTAAAATTATTTGATTTTTTTTAAAATATATTAATTTTAATCATTATATTATTTAATTAAATTAATAAATCATGCTTATTGAGATCTTTTAAATTAAAATGGTATTAAGAAAAATTTTTATGAATATATTATAATGTTTAATAAACAGCATTGAAATGTATGTGTTTGAAATATCCGCAGTTATATTTATTCCAGCTATTGCAAAACATACAAATAAATGAAATTTTCCAGAAAATCTTAGAACTGAATATGTTTTACTTACTTGTGTGAAAGAAAACGTGTGTGGTTTTGAAAATTCACAAAATAATGGTGTCTTTATTCGCATAGTGGATTTTTCTGGAATCCTTGAAATGTGAGCACAATGTTTCTAATATATGTATATAGATGTATATATTTATTTTTTGTTATAGCTAATAAATTGGATATGTGACTGTAGAAAGTTGGATAATATTGGGGTATTTATTTTATTCTTTTGAAAACAATTTTATTGACTTTGGAGTTGCATCTTTTTTTTCTCACATAATTTGTTTAACATTGTTGAAACATAAGCATCATTATATTAATATTTTATTTTGGGAGTAAAATGTATACAAATAAAAGCTGTGTATAATGATATTTCATTAGAAAATGATTTATATATGTCTGTAAATTTTATTCAATTTTAAATTTTACTGTGATTGATTAGTAGATGTAGATTAAGAAAATACAAAAAAAATACATAAAAATATAAAATAAGTAAATAAATATAAAAAACGTAATTTTATAATTTTTATTCTCGAACATATATGTGTGCATAAAATTAATGAAGATAATTTAAGATATAAATACTAAAGGCATATCATATCTTTAGTTACATATTTTTTTCCGTTTCAACCCTTCCCCTCCCCCATTTGTTTCATTTCATTTCATTGCTTTTAAAAAAAGATTTTTTTGAATAAAATAAGTTGAAAGATTTGTACCCCAGCTGGAACATGCGCAGCTAGTGTGCCAAAAGGCTCAGGATCGAATCCCCTGCCGGCGACTATTGCAGTTATTGCTTTCCGAATCGAAGAAACTCGATGTCTGTATATCCATTTCATCCTATATATCAATTTTTTTTATTCTATTCACGCAAATGCGAGGCAGTTGCCGCTTAAAGTCTCCTCGAAAAGTAATGTCCTTTTTTTCTCATCCGTCGGTTTATGGTCGTGGTATAGATAAATGGTATAGGAGGTCACCAATGTCGAAATAAATAAATAAATGAAGTAAAATAAGTTGAGGCATTAATAAATATTTAATGATATAATGATAGATATTTTCATTTTAAAGTCACAGAGTTTTAGATTAGGGCGTGAGATGATCTGTCGGTTTTCTAATTTAAGATGGTTAGTTAGAAACCCAAAAAGCGATGCCCAGTTGAAATATTCTTGGGATAGTAAAATAAATCTCTAGGCTCCTTTTGTTTGGTTTGTGGAAGAGGATGCAAGTTCTTTATATGCTCCACTGCGAATGTTCTATTAGGTTGGTAAGGATGTTATGCCGTTTTTCTGTTGTTATAATTGAAATGTTCATTGTTTCGTTGTTGTTTTTCTGTGCGATTTAGACAATTTTAGTGTTAATCGAAAGTTAGTATTTCCGCTAGTATTTTTGCTATTACAGGTGTTTTTTAATCATTAAATTTGATAAATGTATATGATTGATCAAGAAAAATTTCATTTTAGGCATTCTATGCTTTATGAATTCCAACTTCGCCATAATGCAATGGAAGCTCATAAAAATTTGTGATTCGTCTTCGGACCATCTAAAGTTAAATTGCGTACGGTCCGAAGATTGTTTGAAATATTCAGGTCAAATAAAATGAAGCGTCAAGATGAACCGCGCACAGAAAGATCCAAGGAGTTTCATGGCGACATTCTGAGGGCTTTAGTGGGTTACTTTTAGTTTAGTAGATTAGTTTTACTATTGGTTACTAAGGAGATCGAGGATACGTTAAGCGTTAGCCACGTAACAATTGAAAAACTACTTGAACAAGCTTGGCTTCAACTACAAATGGTGTCGTTGGATTCCCCGTGAATTAAGGTAAAAAAATATTTCGAATCGAATTTCTGCTGCTTCTTTTGCTAAATATGAGCCTATCCTATCCTTGCGAAGGCGAATTTGCGCCAAAAAAATCCACATTTGGTGGGATGGTCGATATCCTATTCACTGGTAACTATTACAAACAGATCAAACTGTCACATCAGTCCTATGAACAAAAATACAAAACTGGATTTGGCTGGACTTGGACCAACTGCATACAAAAATGCATGAACTTCGTCCATCACTGTATAGCCGAAAAGGTGTTGTCTTCACAGGGTTTACTTTCACATATCACAGGGTTTTAATGACGAGGAAGAAGCACCATGCTCGTGGTTATGTAGTTTCATCACATTCACCATACTCACCTGACAACCACTTGTTTCTTCCGACGCAAAATTTTCTTAAAGGAAAAAAAAGAAGGAAAAAAAAAAAAAAAAAAAAGATTTCAAACTTTTCAGGATGTTCAGAAGGCAGTGGCAGATTTAATGGATTCAAAGGATAGCATCTTTTATACATGTGGCATAAATGACCTTGTTGACAGATGTGCGAAAGTCTTAGAAAGCGGTGGTCAATATTTCATTAATTAATCTGACTTATGAGCGTAAATATAAGAAATTGAAATTTCTTCAAAAAAAAGATGTAACTTTCTTACCAATCTAATAAATAGTGGGGTAAAATGTTGACATAACCTGAATCTGCTATTACATATCTGTTGTTTCTGTACCGAACGACCTCACGTCAAAGTGCCTGGCATTTGAAAACAAAAGTTTTTTATTGTGACTCCTGCGATAAATATAAAAATGTTGGTCTGTAGAAATTTCAAGCTTTTATTTTCAAATCGGAATGAATCTGCAGTGATTACTTCCCTATCTGGTGCTCCTTTACTTTGTTTTAATGTTTTTATTATTACAGCAGATAAAGTGGTGATAAAATGTTTTTATCATAAAAGTAAATACTTTTCGTTCTTGTTCATTGAATTTTTTACACTATTTTTTAAAAAATATATTTTTATTACAATGCAATGTGTTGCTTGCGTTGCTTTTAGGTTATTTGCTTCTTTTTAAGGCTGGCTAGGCATTTGTCTTGAGTAATACGCCCCCAATTTTGAATTTGCTCTCAAGTCATTGTTGTGTTTAAATAATACAATACAAACAAAAGCGTAGAAATAGGAAAACAATTCGAGATTAAATAAATAATCAGACTGAGAGAAGAAATAGACAAGGAAATAGATGTAGAAATTATTTAATAGAAATAAAAATTCTTGAAGTTCTTTTAAGACCAAGAAAGGAAAACCTCTGCATTTCTCTAAGAAATTAACCTAGAAATATTTAACCTATTGCGCCATTTGGTAATAGTTAGCGTAATATTTTGTTATATATATATATGTAAAGATTTTTTTGTATATATTTAAAAAGTATGATCGACTTATAAACAAATGATATCTTTAGTAACTTATATTTGGCATTTTTAAGAAAAAAAAAAATTAAGTGCCGTTTTGTTGAAGATTTCAATCCCATATTTTGTGTATAACAAAGTTTTGCTTTCAAAATCACTTAACTTCACCACCATCAAAACATTTTCTTTACTTTTTACTTTCATATTGCTGTTTTATTTGACTAAATAAAATGAAAGAAATTCTTGAAATTTTAAATTGAATGGCGAGCATGCGCAGTGGAAGAGGAATAAAACTTGTCTTCGAAGTTATTACATAAAGAAGCTAATTCAACATTGTCAAAATTAATTACTTATTTCTAAAAATCAAATGTAGATTTCAATTTATTAATAAGAAATGCTTTCTCTTTCAATAAGATTTATTTTCAGAATTATTTATTGAATATTTAATTTAATTTAACAGTGATTTCAATGAAAAATATGCAAATCACCTAATGTTTTTATAATTCACTTTATTTAAATTTGAATTAGTTTTTTAAAGAGCCGTCTTTTTTCAAAATGAAATTCCTGAATCCTATCTTACTCTTAAATCTCAAAGAACAACTTCATTCATAACTTTCTCATATTTCGAGTGTTATTGAAATATGCCCTGACGTTTCTTTTGTTATTTCTAGCTTTCAATTGTCAATTTTGTCTCGAACTCGTCATACGTATTGAATTAATATTGAGTCGTATCTGAAATTGCCATTTCCTGTTTTGAAAAGTCTATTTTAATCAACATTTTATTGAAATTTTGTGCAAACGTCTTTTTCTGAGATGGGACTATATTTTTAAATAACGAATTATTTTTAAACAAAGAATTGTAAATTATTAATTTGATGAAAGTAAATTTAAGAAGTTAATAAAGATGTTATCAGATGCAATAAAAAATGTATGGATTTCAAAATACAGATTTTTTTTTTGAAAAAAACCTCAAACAAACAAACAAACATTGATGAAGTTCTTTTTTATTTGAAAAAGAAATTTAAATATGTCTTTTACTATAAACACTGCACTTTTAATGATATTTAATTTCATTTCATTTATAGTGAAATATTAATATATTTACTAATGATTTCAGTAAGATTAAAATGTTGACAAAATGAAATATTACGTTATGTAAATATGTTATTTTTTTCTCATCTTGAAAGCTATTAATCATTTCGTTGTGCTGAATTAATCTAAAAATAATGGTGTACACCAGTGGTAGTCAATTTGGTCCCTACCGCCCACTAGTGGGCGTTCCAGCTTTCATGGTGGGCGGTAGGGATTTTGTCGGTTACTGAAGCACTTTCTATTTTTTAAATTTAATTTATTTTTTTTACATGTTGAAGTAGAAGAATTTTCAAGTATTGTTTAAAAATACTTGCCACATCCAAATATGTGGAAAAGGATATTCAATTTATTGATACCTTTCCCCACTTCATATTTTGTGGTATCAATTTTTAATGCTGTTAATGATATTATGGCCAACGAAAGAAATTGAAATTGTACATTCATTTAGATTTTTCGTATGTGAAATTATTGAGAAAAATTAATTTGAAATTATTGAATTATTGTTTTTAATTCCAAGTTTTAAATCTTATTTGTCTTTAAAATAACGTTTAATTTTTTCAATTATTAATACACTTATTGAAGATTCATTACTTTTATCGATGTGTGTAGTAGAATATACGCTGTTTTAGTGAATTTAAAAATGTAAACTTATTTTTTTAAGCATATTCGTACTCTTTTTTTTTATATATGAATTTAGAGTAGGGGAAAAATAAAATAGACTTGAAGACTATAATTATGCTGCCTCCTATGCAATGACAGACCCCTTGTTGGCCCTCAGAAGAAATGGTCAGTTGGTCTAAAGACTCTCACCTGGAGAGGAATTATATTTCACGCATTCTGAGCGTAGATGAGTATCAGGTTTTCAGCTACGAAATGGAATCCTTCCACGAATCTATAATTATATATGTTTAGATTTGTTAAATATTGCATGTCTCTAATTGTAAGTGTGTGGTGTTTGTGCGTGTGTAAATAAAGCTGTGGGTTCTCAAACTTGTGCCTCAAGTATCTCTACCCAATCACACTCAGTTACAATCTGGTTGCCCAACTTGCATACTACAAGACTAAATGAAACTTGAAGGATCTGTGTTTGATCCCTCCTGTGTTTCCTTCACAGGCTTGAGGTTCGAATCCTGGAGGTAACATGAATGTTTGTTAGTGGTTTGGAATCCGCGTTGAACTGTAGGTCCCTGCTAATTAGCCCAAAGTGTGCAAAAAATGACCGTAGAATGACAAACCAAACCAAACTTGTGTTTGTTTTGCTGGCTAAGCCCCATAATTTTCATTTAATTCAAGGCCTGTGAATGATGGTAACACGAAAGCTTCTTAAAATTCTAGTGTAATTTGTATTATGTTCTATAAAACAAATATTTTTAAATATCTGCATAAAATATAAATATCTGCCAAACTCAAATGCAAAAACTTTTGCTGGAGTATTTTGTATTTATTCTTTTTAGCATTTGATAAGATCTCTATATTTTATCCTAAAAACACTTTTGTATGTATTCTTCTAAAAAATCAATAAAAATAAAACTTATATTGATATTGTATCAGACAAAGCACGCATTGAAAAAACTTAAGAAGTTTCCATTCAAATATTCTTGTACTTTATATGAATGTATAGTTGCTTTTTTTATAATCTATTTTTATGAATTTGTAATGTTTTTACTAAGTAATAACATTTAAATTGTTTGGTATGTAAATGGAATAGAAGGAGAAAAAATCCTCTCGGCAAAGAGAAAATATTATAATAAAGAAAGTGTAATATAAATTTCAATAGTAAATAAAGGAAATATTATCAATGCTTTTTTTTATTCTAATGCAGCTGGTAAACACTTAGACAATTGTCTTCGATGCCTTAAGGCAAGCGCTGCGTATCTTTACTCTCTTAGCACTACCCAGAAGTGCGTGTAGCTTGAAGATAAGCTACGGACGCAGAATCACAATACCTCCGCAACGCTCTACGATCATGTTAGACCGGGACCTACGGTTTAAAGTAGATTCCGAACCATTACAAACATACAAGGCACCGCCGGGACTCGAACCCGAAACCTGTGGTACCGAGCGCCACTCGGCCCATATTAATGAATGCTATATTTATAAACAATGCTATGTTATTTAAAATTTTTACTTTCTATCATCAGTTAAGAGTTTGAATCTATAAAATATTATCTTCTGATCAATAGATTGCAACTTTTTTACGTGTAAAAAAAAGTTACAAATTTAAGTAAATTAGCCATTATTGTTTTATTTGATTAGAGAAGAATATCTTATTTTCATATTTAGAATATTAAAGAAAACGGAAAAATTAAATTATCGCTCAAAATTCGTAATACTGTAACTTTAACTTTATTTGTTGCTTTTAAAAATTACACAACCGTTTTTAATTATTCAGTAAATTGTTGAACTCTTTAGCTGGCGCGCATTAAAATTGATATTAACTATATTCAGTTTCTGGATTAATCTATTTTGTAATTAGGGAATAAAATTTGATTTCCCATTCAAGAACACCTACTAATTCCTTGTTTAATATTTTCAATTTAATCAGAATTCCTTTTTCTTTCTTCAAAATTAACAGCTGTTATTGGCAGCTGTGTTTTCTTTAATTTAATCCCGATCTCTTAATTTACTGCATCATTTATGTTCTTGAAAAAAAAATTATTTTGAGGATTTATTTTCTAGTTTAATTGAATTTAGATAGAGTCATATACCATAAGAAAATTTAATCTTGTTATAAGATTGTAAATGTAGTTTTTTTTTTTTTTCATTCTATTTTTCGAAGATTATTAACTGTTTGCATTCTTTTTCAATTATCTTTGTTTTAAAAAACAATTCTTAGAACAACTAGTTTAATAAATATTTTTTAAAATAAGTATACATATTATAATCCGGTTTTTTTTTCCGACTGGTTTAATACCCAAAGAAATCGGACAGTTATGCAGTTTTTCAAAAAAACAAAATGAATTTTACATATTTGAATGTGCTCTAGCTGATATTACCATAAAGAATAAAAATAAACATCATTTAATTAGTACGTCAATAATTGAATTAAAAATTTGTGATTAGAATTATTTTGAATTTTTTTTTTCTGTCAAAAACCTTATCAAATTTTGGAATTGCAAATATTCGTTTGGATATGTACATTTTCCAGGCTTAATTTTTATTGTATAATATTACCCGCTTATTACGTTACATTTAAGATTGATTTGCATTGATATTATGTCTATGTTATTTGGCTGTTAAGAAAAAAGTAACGAATAAAAAGTATTTCTCCATCTTTTTTTTTTTTTTTTTTTTTTTTTAACATAATCGGAAAAAAAAAAAAAAAAAAGTGATATAAATGGGTTGCTACTTGATAAAAAGAAATCTATAATGGCATTCCCTAGTTTTTTTTTATGTTATGACAGAAAACTATGTTTAATACTTTCATATCCTTAAAAGAGAAAAAAAAAAAAAAATGAAAAGGTTGGATGGGATATTATTAGATCAAAAGTGTAGCATTTATTACATTTTGATATTTTAAATATTTATTATAGTTTTCTTCCTTAACACAAAATTCATTTGAATTGTTTAGACATATATTTTTTGTAAAATACATAAATAAAACATGTAAATTATATGTTCTTTATATTGGAACTGAATTGAATAATGAAAAAAAAAAAAAAAAAAAAAAAAAATTAAGAAAATGTAGGAATATTTTTGTAAGTGAAATTTTCGTAATTATAAGTTTTTGAAAATTTAATATAGGATAGGATTTTTCAATATCTACAAACAAAAAATATCATAAACACATTCTGTCAATTCCTGTGTTTAAATGTATTATAAGTATTTGGAACTGTATACTCATTAAAATTCTCGACTATAGTTATCAGCTCATTAAATATTTCGTTGATGTTTAATTTACGAAAAGTGAACATTTGTGTGGATTGCTATCCGATCACGTTAGTCTTTATTTTTCTGCTGCAAAACCTTTTTTCAAAGTTGTATTTCCTTAACAATCTTGAATTTATAAGAATCGTGATGTTTATGTGTAATTTTTTTTTTAAATATACATAAGCCATGTCATTTGGTATTTGCAGGAGACTTATTAACTTAATGGTCACATTGAATACTACTGGAAAGTTAGGAGGTGCATTTACATTTTACTGACGTATTGTCTTTACGTTAATTGCTTGGTTACGTTATGTGCATGGAATATGAATTGCTTTGATTTCAATGATACGGTTGTTAATACGGTGATCCAGGACTCACTATTACTTGTGAATATTTTTGTCAGTGAAATTTTCGAAAGTATAAGTTTTTCGAAATTTAATATAGGATAATTTAAAAAGAATGTCAATCTTTCAATACGTAGAAATAAAGAATATTATAAACAAATTTAGGCGATACCTATGTTTAAATGTAATTTAAGTATTTGGAACTGCGTACTTGTTAAAATTGTCGATTATGTTCAGCAACTCATTAAAAATTTCGCTTATGTTTAACTTACGAAAACTGTACATTTATGTGGATTGCCATCTGTCTATGGCAAAAATTTCATCAAAAAAATACAAATTTGAAGCTGTCTGAATTTTTTTTTTTTCAAATTTATATTTCCGTTAAAGAGTGTTATAAGTATAGGAATCATGATGCTTATGTACAGGTTTTTTTTTATATTCATATGCCATCTCCATCATTTGGTACTAGCAGAAGACTTATTAAGTTGATGGTCGCATTGACTACTGTTGAGAAGTTAGGAGGTGCATTTACAATTTAATGACATATTGTCTTTACGTTAATTGTTTGGTTACGTTAGTTGCTTGGAATATAAATTGCTTTGATTTCAATGACTCGATTATTAATACGATGATCCAGGAATCACTACTTGATATATGTATAGAAATATTCAATCAGAAGTGCCCCATTGTTTGAATTGAAAGATTTGGACTAATTTCTTATTTTGGTTTGTCGCTCTACGGTCATGTTTTACTCACTTAGGGATAATTACATATACTCTACAGTTTAACGTAGATTTCGAACCACTCACAAACATCCATGCCCCTACCAGGATTCGAACTTGAAGCCTGAGGTACCAAACCAAAGGCCAGAGTGCTAGCCAATTGGCCATCAGGCCGCGCCTAATTTCTTGGAGGGAGTAGGACAAATGGCAGAACTTGATATTCGATTGTACTAACTGAGAACCACACGAAAAATATGTACAGTAAATATGTATGTATGTATGTATGTATGTATATGTGTATATTGTAAAAAACTGAAATAAGCTTGTAGAGAATTTAAATCAGTAATGATTTCTCTGCAATATGCGTATGGAATATATATAAAAATAATAAATACCTCGAAATAAGTACTCCTCCCGAGTATGAAATCCTGACTAATTCTCGAATTGAGTCCAACCAATCTCTAGTGAACGTCTAACTAAGAACTAACTGATTACTAAAAGAGATTTTCCTAAGGGGCTTTTCGAACGTCGCAGAATTTACTGACCGGCTAATATGTCACTTTCTTAAATACAACGAATAGTTAATGTTTACTTGCAAATACACAATTAATTCAATTTCTTAAATTCTCGTTCTAGAGCTAAGCAAAGAAATAAATTGTACATCAAACTGGAAACAGTGCATTGATGCTTTCCAAGCATAATACTGGAGATATTTTTTCGTTTTATCTTAAGAATTATGCCGATTCGCTTGTCAGCTTTTAAGTTATAAAGTTTTGCAATTCTAACAATCAATTTACCTACTTCAATCAATTTACCTGATTCATACCTTCTCAAATAATAAATTAAAGAAATTGTCTTTGTTAAGATATTTTTACGATTTAGAAAGGAATTTCCGATTGTAAACCATAAAGCAAAACTTGGGCAAGAATGGCTTCTCTATTTTGGAATTCTGAATTCAAGAGTAAGTATTTCTAAGGAATTTAAATGGAATTATTTCGTTTATTAGAATACGTTTTAATAAAAATTTTCAAATGCAGAAATTTTGTCCGTAACATTTAATTATACAATTTAATATTTAACAGTAGTGAAACATACTTTTGCTAAGGCAAATGAAAACCTTTTATGAAATATTAAAACTTTTATATCTGCATTTGCGAAGCTAGTGTCTTGATAGCTATAGTTTATTTTATTATATTATTCATTTACCGTATATTTCCGTGTAAATGGTTTAGTTTGTCGCTCAGTGGTCATCTTTTGTACACTAGAATTTCAATTTCAAACACTAGTTTTTCAATTAGACCGGGGCCTATAGTTTAATGTGGATTCCGAGCCACTAACAAATATCCATGCCACCGCCAGGATTCGTATTTGAGGCTTGTGATACCAATGGCCAGAGCGCTAGCCAATTGTCTATCAGGCCGCCATTTTCGTGTAAAAGTCAAGTACAGGAGTCTGCTTATATACGGATCCGTTAATTTCGCAAAAAAAAAAAAAAAAAGTGAGTATCGTTACGTTAGCTGGAAGCAAGTGATAAATCGTTAAATATCGCTAAGTAAAGCGCGTTTTTACTACTTTAGTTTATATTTCTGAAGTTTAAGGGAAAAAAAAACAAACAAATTTTAAATACAATGAATTATTCATTTTATGAAAACGAGTTTTTTTTTAAATTTTCGAAATTGTTTATGTATACACAATATATATACCCAACGCATAAACACGAAAGTCAAAAGAGAACTGACAAGGAGCGAATTAAAAACACGACCAGTCTGCACGACAAAAGCTACTACCGGTATCCGCTGCACGCACATTCTATAACAAATTCGCCATAGCATTCGCAGTGTTAAATCCTGAAGTGAATCGCATTAAAATATCTCCCTTTGAAGTGCACATAAGTTGCAGCATTGAAACTGAAATTCATTTAAAAAGCACAAAAATTAAAAGGTTGAATGTCAAGAATTGCGTTGTCACACACACACACACACATTTATTTGGGTTATATTGGATAAAATTTTCTGATCTGTAGTAAGTGTTCGATAATATATGAGTATTTAATAATATAAATATATAATGTAATAATAAGGGATATATATACAGTGGCTCCCAAATGTGTTCGTACACTTACGATTCTCAGTAAAAAATATATATATCTATTTATCTATCTATCTATATATATATATATATATTGTATACCTATTATATTCCATATTCTGCCAATTCTTTTAAGTCTAAAAGTCGTGTTTTCTTTTTCTTAAATATCGCATCATTTCCAATCCTATATAGTACATTACAGTAGGTTAAAACTATATTAGCGTATATTAATAATGTAATTTTTACTAAAAACAGCTATTAATTATCTGCGAATAGAAAATAAACTGAATTAATATGAAGCCGACTTTTTAAAATTTTTATAATATAAAAAAAATAAAAAGTGTTGTGGAATACGACTGTAATCTTCTTTGATAGAAAGATCTGAAGAAAAGTTGAGAGATCCTCTGACATAAGATATTGTCCAAACAATGCTTTATAGTTTGACGTTTTAAAGGAATTCTTGTGATGATTCACTGTAATTCAATGTTCCTTTAAATTTGTATCGACTGTTGCACTGGAGAGGACATGTATTTCGTTTTGAAGCGGCGAGTTTTATCACCGTAACAAAATTCCTATGTGAGCAGCTGTCGTTTTATTCTGATCTTTCAAAAGGAAGCATCAACTTTCCGATGAAATCTTACCCAAAAAAAGAAGAGCTTTCCGTTTTAAAATCGTCTTTAAAGAAAGTTGCAAAAGGTCCAAATGCATTTCGCCGGAAATATCCTTATTTTTCTTGTTAATGTGTTTGAATCATAAAATGAATTTTGTTTTATGGGAGTAGTGTTTCACAAAAGCGGAACTGGTGCTCATAAAATATTTTAAGGGAAATTTTGAAATTTATCTGAATGATATATGGCTATCATTTTTTTTTTAAAGTTTGCTCTGTTGAAGCAGGTAATTTAGCTTTTAAACAGTCGCTGGCTTTTTATTTATATAGTATTTTTTTTCAACTTTCATTTCATCCATGTCTGAAATTTGAATGTAGATGAATTATGGTTTATGGCTGTTTCAGATACATATATTCCCGAATGATAACTTAATATGTATCATAAAACAAATTGTTCGCAGATAACGTGTGTCAAAAACGACGGCTGTGCTTAACAATTTCTTGAAAGGTATAGTTTAATCTTTCTTTAAACTTACTTTTTCCTGTCAATGTATTGTTATCAGTACTAGTCTTTGTAAAAAATAAACATGAAAATTATTCGTTATATTTTTTAAAATAAAATTCTTCTAAAAATATCCATATAATTGCCCATGTTTTGGTTTACAATCTTTAATTTCTGAATATCATGACTATGGTTTTATACAACTATGCTTTTATTTGAATAACCTTAAATTGCTATTGGAATTGATTATAAAAAGTAGTGTGTGTTATATCTGTTATTTAAGAGAATTTTTAATTTGTGAATTTATTGTATTTATTGTGAATTTATTTGTGGATTTTCGTCATAGTTTTGAAACATTTAAATATATTTTAGAACGGTTTTTTCTATAAAATGTTATACATTAATGATGTTTTAATTATAATGCTGATCTTTTTTTATTAGATATGCACTATTTGTTAAAGTTAACGAATGCTAATGTAAGAAGTATTTAGCCAGAAATTAAAAATATTTGTAATTTCTTTCCCATGGTAATTTTCAATTTTTTTTGGGTTTATTTTCTTTTAAACTTGAAATCTTTATTTAACCACGTAAAGAAATCATGCAGTTTATCTTCTATACCATTCAAAATTGCAGTTTTTATTTAATTATATCGTATAACGTGTATAAAAATTCGTTCCTTTAAAATCATATTTGTAAAATATCGTTTAAATATAACAGTAATAAGTGTTATGAAGCTTAATATGAGTAATAAAATGTCTTTCCATATTCAAATTTCAACAATTCCATGTGCTAATCATTAGTATTGTTTTCTTTTATTTCATTGTTTTACAGTGAGGTTTAATTAAAAATGTTGTTTTTTTAATTAGTTTTTTGATCGCGAAGTTATCTCTTTATATTTTCATTTAGAAAAAAAAAATAACTTGTCACTGTTTACTTTGACGAATTCTGCGGTTCTTTAGAATTTTATGGATTCAATTTTTTTTTTTTTTTTAATGCCTGACATTGTTGTTTCTACAAGGTGTTCGGCATCTCTGCGGCAGTCGTGATCCTCTGCTTGAGGTTAAGCAGCTGATTATATACACGAAATTATCTGCTCTTAGTGCAGTAACGTTTACTACAGTAACCAGTGACTTGGGCAGCACACCTTTATCTTGTTTTCTTTTATGTAAGATTTCTTGATAGCGGGAGAGGGTTTATCTAATCTGAGGCAGAAAAGACCAACAGCTCGCTTTGTCATCCGCTGGCCTCGCACATTTTAATAGACTTCAGGCGGCAGATTCTTTTAATTACGGAAAAAACATTCTTGGGCATTGGCGTGTGTCGGTAACCTTAAGAAAAACCCTTCTGAATGAACAGCGTGCATTAATTGTAATTAGTCGCTGAAACCTGTACGTAAGTATCGTTCGTTGTTGTCTATTGTTTTGTCTTTTGAGTTGGGGTATTACAACATATTTAAAATCAATTTGCTCATTACTAAACATGTGAATAATTTGAAGATCATGTGGGACTAACTGACCTTGCCATAAACCATTTTGTTTTGAACAATGACCAATTATATTCATATTTAATTATCAGCTTATTGTGTCCAATGGAGTTACTTGCTTAATCAAATCGCCGAAGAAAGCTGGAGATTTTATCAATATGAAATGTATTTTCGAGTTTTTATCAGTATGAAATGTATCAGACATTCGCATTTGCGGTGTTCAATAGCATTCGTATCTGCTTTAATCATTGCATAATTAACACAGGCTTGGACATAACTAAAATGTTTTTTATAACGGCAGTTTTTTTGATACGAACCCTAACAATTGTGACATCCAATAGTACTTAGTTAAATATTAAATTTAATTTAATTAGTTCAATTAAATTAGTTTTTTTACAAAGATTTGTTAATAGAAAAAGCAATTATTTTCTTGAAAAAATGGAAATTATTCGTCGTACAAATAGAATAAGTGAAATCTTTATTTCTGGGTTTAAAAAAATGATTGGGGAAAGCAAGTGTAGGTGTATCATTTATTTTTCCAGTAATACTTATTTTGAAGAGAACGCAGTTGTAAATATCTGTTAAAAAAATTAATGGTTCTATAAAGGGGCATGTTCTTTTCAGTGAAGAAGAAATGTGTAAAGAACAGCATATTATTCTATGCATGACACATGTGTAAACACTGGAAAAGCTTCATGCTTTTTTTAATACAGTATTTTTTTTTGTTTTTATTTTCTGCGAAATTCTTTGGTGTGGTTTCATTAATGGACATGAAAATTGACTGAAAATTATTTATGGTTATAAAATAAGTTTCGCACAATGGCCAATTATGTCTACTTTTAATTAACAGTGTATTATGATTAATGTCCATCTGATTCATTCGAATCTCTGTGGAGATAAAATGATCAGCAAATAGGTTGTTGCAAGTTTTCATTGCCATTAGTCAATACTGTTATTTGTTCCTGAACGAATTTAATCTAATTATTACAGATATTACTTAAGTTGCAAGCAAGAGCAGATTGTTGATGTTATAAATGTATGTCCATTTATTTTGTTAAAGTTGACATATTTATGCAATTTATTATAAATTTTAAATAAATGAATGCATTTTCTGTTTAATTATTTTTTTTATAAATTTTTTTTATAATTTTTATTTCTTTTGTTTTACTTTAACAAGAGTAAATTAAATAATTTACTGTGCACTTTTATCAATTTTATTTAGTTATTATTGAATTAGTGCATTTGAAATTTTACATTTATGCAATGCTTAACAAACAACATTACACCCATGCAATATTAAATACCAAACATTAAATAGTGCATACATCAATATCAATGTATAGTTGCATTGAATATGGATGTCTTGCATCGAAGTTTTTAGAAAATATCTTAGATTTAAATTTTTGAGTTTGAATTTACAAAAATCAATATATTAAATAAAAATTTTCTAGAAGTTCGTAAAATAATCAAATAAAAATATGTCTCATTTTTAAATTTGTAGGAACATATATATATATTTTTATTTGTTGTTAAAATTTTTTTTTTTTGAAAAGTTACTTATAGGAATAATTTCTTGCTCTGAGGATAATTGGTTTCTGATTCAGGTCCGGAAATTATTGGAATTTTTATTTCTAAAACGCTATTATATGTTTGAACGATTTCTTTTTCGTGTTTTAATATTCAAAAGCGACGACCTAAAAATATGAAGATCAATATTCTTCTGTGTATGCATTTCCAACGAAATTTCAATAGATGTTCGAATTCATTCAATCGAAATGGCATTGTGGAAAGGCGAATCCATTCTTTATTGTGAGGTATCTAGGAGTGAATTTTATGTTAAGAAAGGAATAGTATTATTATTCTTTGCTTTTTAATTCAGAATTAGATTTCAAAGTTACGAATAAGTAAATTATAATTTACTAACAGTGGCTGAAAACATGTTTTAGGTATGAATTTTGTTTTTATTTTAAAATTTTCTATAAGTTCTTTTAAACGAAATTGAGGAATTTTTTTGTATTTGTTTTTATGTAGGTTGGATTATATTCTCATATATTAGATTTCACCAGCAGATAATGTAATATGCTCCACTATGACCTTGTTGGTTGTAATCTAATGGGAGCTGTAACTGTAATTGGCTTTTCGTATTGTTTATTAAATCCTGTTGACTTTTAAGATTTTGGAGCTATTTAGCCCCTGAGGGCTCCATTTCCGATATAAAAGGGGGAAAAAACACAGTTGAAAATATTAGACTTTTGCCCATTATAAACTTACAAAGTTACAAAATCATAAAACAATTTACAGAAACATTCAAACTCTGCCGTTTAAGAACATTATTAGGAATATATGATTCAATATCCTGAATTGTCTGAGACCGGATGACCGAGTGGCTAGCGCTCTGGCGATTGTTACACATGTTTCGGGTTCAAGTCCTAGCGTTGCTATGGATGTTTGTAGTGGTTCGGGATTCACTTTAAACTGTGTAGGTCCCGATCTGTTTAGCAATCGTGCGCACAAGAGGACTGTAGAATGAAACCAAATCAAGCCTGGATTGTCGTATTGTTATTGTTATTGTTTGTCGTCTGTTAATCAATTTACTGGAAATATGTTTAAAAAAATCAAATAAAGAAAGAATGTTAATAGTTTTAATAAGATCGGAATTACGCATAAACCATTTAGCAAAGTTTATTTGGCGGCTAATGAGGTTTTAAGATTGGATTTAGCCGCATAAGACCAAACCGGGTTACTAAATCCTGCATTACTCTGAATTGCTTATATATCTCAGGTATCTGTTATAAAGGATCTCGTGCAAAATATCCAGCATTAAAGGGGAAAAAAAATTCATCTTTGTGGAAATGAAAATAATAAAATGGCTTTTGATGAGCATTTATACAGCAGCCAAAATCGAGATTCAATTACGCTTTTACACGCATGGGGCAAATATTCAGATTCGCTAAATGTAATCTTTTTATTAATAAAACGGAGTTCCTTTTGGGCAATTTTTTCATTGATTTTTTTTGTCTCTGTAATCTAGATGGAACTGAAAGTTCTGCAACAGTTTCACTTTGATTGAGAGGAACTGAATCAGCGCAAAAGTGTCTCGATTCGTTCTTTTAATGAGCATGAGAACAGCACATTTTGTTTTATTATTTGGTCCGAGATATAAGTACAGTCGAATCACTTTTTATGTTACATTTTTATATTTTCAAGTTATGTGGTACATATTTTATGCATAGTTGGAAATTATTTCCTCGTTGTAAAAATTAGAAATATAAGGATAAAGCCACTATTTTTCTTACATATAAGAAGAATTTCTTGAAATGTGTTATAAATTAGATAATCTATAGATATATCTTTTTGTTAATGACAAACATTCTGTATGAGAGTTGTAATAAAAAAACAACAACACAATATTGTTATGGCATATGTATCGAATCTTTTGTGATTTGTAAACCATTACATTTTCCACTGTACATAATATTTCTGTTGTAGATTGTGCAAGATCATAAAACAGTAATGATTGCCACAGGTTTTTTTTTTAATTTATTGTTTTCGGTCTTGAAGTACTTAAAAAAAATTTTTTTTCAGGTTGTTATCTTTTATCAGTTTTTTTTTGTAGTTGGGCAATTTTCTTTCTCTCCTGTTGTTTCCTAATTTGTCTTTTAATCTTTTCAGGAATACTGACACAAATCTGTATGTTTAGATTATTTTTAAGTTTACGCTATTTTAACTATAAAAAGCATCTGTTACGTCTGACAGTTTTTTTATTTGAAAATCCCTCAAGAATTGCTACAGTCATCATTGATAATATTTTATTCTTCGCAATAATTCGTGTTTTCTTAAAAATTCTAATAATTTGACTGGATTAAAATCATCGTTGATTAATGAAATTTAACTTTGAAAATTGCGTATAGCCATCATTAAATTAAATTATTGTCATTTATTAAATTCAATTTCTCCTAATTAAAACGTGAATGCAATTCTATAATTCTCAGAATTTTCTTGAATTATGGTTTCACTCTAACTTACTTTGGTTTGGTCGCGTAAAAATGGACAAAAACATTAAAAATTTTTTATAACATCCCGTTTCGTGTAAAAACATGCCCATAAAAAGAGGCTTAGGTGCATTTTGGTTCTTTTTACAACTCTTTGCAATTTGATCAGATATTTTTCGAGCTTTTTTTGTACGCGCAAAAACGTAAATGTATAAAATCCTATTTATTTGTGATCATTTGCCATTAACTCTGAACTGCATTTGTGAAACATTATTGTTATTTTTATATATTTATTATTAAAAGATTTTTTTCCTGGTTCTCTGAATTGTTGTCGATATAAATGAATAAAATGCAATAAATAAATAAACTATTTTTTTCCTTTTATTCTTCTTTGAAGAGGCTAACAAATAAAGCACGAGGCTTTGAATTTTTCACGTTTTCCCTAATTTTCCATTACACTAATGATGCACCTTGCTTTCATTGCTCTAAGTAGGTAGTTTCGGTTTCGAACTTCTTGCTTCTTATCAGAAACTGTGTATGAACGGGACAAAAAAAAAAAAAAAAAAAAAAAAAAAAAAAATCTTTTTATGATCGTACCATATCGAGGTTTATGTGTTTTTCGGAAATAATTGCTTTTATGATTGCAGGCATTCGTGCTGTATTAGTACAGTCTGCGAACTGATTAAAATGCCGAATTGGAGATCAAGAGGATTATTTTTTATTCCATTCATGTTATGCTGCTCCCTCCTAAATCAATGATTTGTTGGAATATAATTGCATGCTTTATGTACATCTCAAATTTCATCTTTTAGTCGTTAAATCTATTGATTTTATATAATTGCTAAAATATATGGCTTGCTATCGGTTGGCGGTATTAAATATTGCATGTTTTGCTTCGGTAAACAACCTGAATCATGTTCACTATCTAATTTGTAGGAAAACAAGAGTTCGTTTCTGATTGGTGGCGTGTTTCCACAGTAATAGCAACTGTAAAAATGAGTAGACTCGTAGAGGATTGGAGCAATGCCTTGCATTAACAGAGTACCCAGGAGTTTTCAGGTTTTTCTTTAATATTTCTCTCCAAAGTGGATTAGAGTTACCCACGAAATATTACCCATCGTTATCCTTCATTTCGCAGGGAAATGACATTGACCATAAATGTTGTTCTACCCA
Source organism: Caerostris darwini (assembly GCA_021605075.1). Classification (NCBI taxonomy): domain Eukaryota; kingdom Metazoa; phylum Arthropoda; class Arachnida; order Araneae; family Araneidae; genus Caerostris; species Caerostris darwini. Next base: position 102,769 of record BPLQ01013138.1, read on the forward strand.
TTATAAAATAATCTACAAGGTTAGATAAACTCATGAAACTAGATTAAACTCTTGTAGATAGTTTATGATTCAATACACGAAAGGTCAAATTAATATTTAAAAAACAAAACAAAAAAATTTCTTTGAGAAACATACTGCCCCAAAATGCAAAACTTAGAATTTCAGAAGAATATCAAGGCCAAATTTATTGGACAATAACACAAACTACAGAGATGAAATAATTCAAAGTACAGCCCCCTTCGAGTTTAGGTCTGGCAGTAACTGCTACTCCATGTCTCTCCATTGTAAGAAAGAGGATTTGTATGTGTTCTGGAGATATGCCAGCCCATGTTGCTTCCACATGTTGCCAAAGTTGATACGGCATATCAGCGTGGGTTGATGCTGGATTCATCGTTTTCAATCATCGACCAGGCGTATTCGATGGCTGCCAAATCGGAAGAAGGGGCAATCGAATGAAGTAATGCAATGTGGTGGGTGAAAAAGGATTGCTAAACATTGCGTGTCACGGGTGTTTCGAATTATCTTGTTGAAATATGGTCGCAAGCAAATTTTGAAAGTAAGGTAAATGCATGACTCTCTAACCTCAGAGAACAGGAATGGATGTTCGGGGTACCGGTAGGACATCTTAGGGATGTGTGGGAATAAAATCCAATACCACCCCAAACTATAATGCTGTTAAGGGGAGTGTTAATACAAGAATTATGCTACCTCTTACCACTGTTAATGCACGTCGGCTCGGATACTGTCATCTTGGTGTTGTGATTGATGGATCCTGGAATGATGATTTTTTGGAAAATACATGGTCGTCCATTCGTTTGGCCATGACCGGTATTCATGCCGCCATTACAGACGCATATGTTTGTGATATCTGGAGTCAAAGGTAATCTCAGCAATGGATGTTATACTGGAATTTTGTGCCTCAAATGACGTCAAATGGCACGCGATAACACAAATCGTTATGGAACAGGCCCTATGCATGGTAACATTGCAATGCGATTAATCAATGTCATGCGCACATTGAAAATATTGGACGTGGCACTAGAAACCCTAATGGTGATTAATAAAATATTATTTTCCGTGACTTTCATATTGTTTTCATTCATTTCTGCATGTCCATTTTTTTATTATTCAAACTTTATAATGAAACTTGGCTTAATTTATTCTAATTCATATTCTGTCAACAGCTCAAAAATCACACATGAACTACGAAATTTGAAAAATCTATCTAGATTATGGAAACTTCATAGTGCGTACGTGATAGCAATGACAAAATATCCCCTTATCAGCGACTTTTGGTACATTTTTTTTTGCTGAAATCATTTCCCTATGTCTTCCACAGTTTGTATATGAAATATGGTTTCATTCTGGTCATTGGTTTTAACAGCAGATGCCTCCAAACAGGGAAAGTCATTTTATGGCCACCCTTTATGTTTACTCAAACAGGTTGCGCATTTTAATGCATTGTCTAGTAACATATCTTTATTGTGCACAATTTTGAAATCGAACACGCTTTTGGCAATAAATAGCATATAAATGAGAAACAATTACATCATTCAAGCTTGCACATTATTGACCCAAATTTCGATTTTTGGCGTTGTTAATAAAATTAACATCATCATTATTTAGCATTTTATTTTTAAAAATGATGCTTATTCTTTTTTTACAGTTTTTAAAATGCTATCATCTAATATTTTTACCAGAAATTTGATTTTCTTTATAATCTTCATGAGTATTTTTTTCTTATGAAGAAATAAAAATATCATAAAAGAAATATATGATTACAGAAATTTGTTAAAATTAAATATTAAAACGACCCTGCTACTAAAAATTTAAATCCATTTATGTTACATAATAAAAAAAAAAAAAAAAAAAAAAAAAGTTTTTGCTTAATTTGTAATTCTAGTATTATACTCTTTGTGTAATGCTTTTGGTGATAATTTCTGTGTGTCTAAATTTATGTATGCAGGGGCCTGATTGGCCGAGTGGCTGGCGCTCGATACCACAGGTTTCGAGTTCGATCCCGGCGGTGCCAAGAAACTTTAAACGGTAGGTCCCGGTCTAATAGGATCGTAGAGCGTTGCGGGGGCATTGTTACTCCGCGTCCGTGGAATGACACGCGCCCCCTGGGTCATGCAAAGTGAGTATATATGGTTATGTTTTGCATTAGAAAGAAAAAAATTTATGTATGTTCAAATGGAAGAAATGTTAATTTATTATGTTTATTTTAGTTAACAGAACATGCTTTTTTTTATCGCCTATGTTATCATTATGAAGAACACCATTTTCTCCTTCCGTCTGGTATTTATCATTAAAAATTTTTTTTTTCTAATTTTATCTTTTTAGGTCAAAGTCGCTGTTTAGTTTGGTATCTTTTTTATGTGTGTGTTGATCAACTGAATTCATTGATCATGTGACTTCAGGTAGCAGAATTCTGGATGAACCATTTTTTTATTACAGAGCCTTAATGTTTGAAGTTCAAGGTGATCGATTATCCTTGCTTGCTTGATCAAGACTATGTCAACATCTGCTTTTAATTTAATGAGACATCTTAATTTCCTTGTCTATAACTCATTTAAATCTCGCATTTTCCCCCTCTTTTACTAAAAATCGCATGAAGCGTTTTTTATCGGAGTAAAAAATATTAAATAAATAAATCTATTTCAATTTATACTATAGTACTTTCAGTCGCATTTGAAGATTATGGTTTAATTTTTCTATTTTTTTTATAAAAACTTGGAAGAAAAAAAAGGAAAGGTTCAAGTCTAAGATAATTGTCTAGAACAGGGGTGGCCAATCCGCGGCCCACCTTGAATTTTTTGCGTATGTATCACACTTTTACAAAATATATTTATTTTATAATGGCCAAAGTAGTGAAGACCAGTGTAATAAAAAATGCATTATGTGTTGTGCATCTATATATTCAAAAATTAACTGCCGAAATTATGAGAGAAAATTAACTTTGATTTTAAAATAATATTCTTGCGAATATATGACAGAAATTGCCTGTTTTATTGATGAGTTTACAGTTATGAGTTCGCAGAATAATTAAATTATAGTCCATGCATTCATGTATAAAATTATTTTTGTGTCAATTTCACATGAAACTAGTGAAAATATGTTCTATTATATATTTATAATTAATTAAAATGGAATTTATGTTTATAATTTTTATGAACGGATCTCTTTTAAATCAATTGTCGTACTGTACGAATACTTTTTACACTCAATGTAATCTATGTTTCACTTTAAATGACCTCAACGACGCAGTGACTATCCCTAGATACGCACAGTTGACTTTCATAGCAGAGCAAACCCGATTCTTAGTTCAATTTGTTAGCGCTTTTGGTTCAAATTACTCCTGTGCTTTTGGTTCAAATTACTCCTTTTTTCTAAAAACGAAATTGACCAAACACAAAACACACTCAAACATAACGGACGTTAACCTGCAACACCCATGACGATGTGTAAACACCTAAATTGAGATCGATTTGCAAAAATTAAGTGAAAGAGTAGAGAAACTAGTAAAATAAATATTTTTTAATGATTTCTTTTTTTTTATTTCATTTATATTTGACTGAATTTCTTTGCCCAGAGTAAATCAAAAAGCTAAAGCTAAAGCGATAATACATCTCCCATCGTCGATCAAGCTGACCAGGCCGTATTTTTTGTTGATTTTTTTATCATTTATTTATTTTTTAAATATAAATTTAAACAAAATATTAAAAAAAAATTGTGTAAGTCGAATATCGAAAAAATATTTAGTTGTACACCAAAGAAAAGTTATCTTGAATTAATAGTTATCTTAGCAGTTGCGATAATGAAAGAATAGTTTTATTAGCCTGACTGATGCCTCATTGGCAAATTGCGCAGTTGGTGAGCATTAGGGCTGAGGTTCAATCCGTTGGCTTTGTTGTAGATACTGTTTAAAAAAAAACGAGGAGACTCGATGGCGTTTGGGATGCTCAGCATTTTGACTCGTACCGGATGGTAGTTATCCGGGTTTTCTATCATACGATACGCAAATGTGGGGTAGTTCCCCCTAAAAGTTCTCCCAGAAGGCATTGCCTTCCTAATTCAGCAACATGGTGTTAAAATAGACTTCTACCTATGGGTGCTCCATCGCAACAGAAGATGCCCCCTCTTCACTCTTTCCATGAGAACACATTTGGGCTCATTGACTTGGTCTTGATGTTGTTGTCGACCAAGTGGGATAAGAAACAACGACATAGTTTTATTATTCGTTTTTTTTCACAATAAAATTAGTGTTTATTAAAAATATTCAGTAATTTCAGAAAGTTATCCATATGTATATATATTTTTTTACATTAACTTTTTTCTTTACGTTTTGCATGTTTAATTCATACAAGTTTACGTAAATATGCACATTGCAACTATTTTACCTGGAAGACATTTTTTTTCTTTTTTGTAGACGAACAAATTCACAAATTAAAGTTTAAATTTAAAAAATTAGAACTGGATTATTTAAAAAAGACAAAGATGTGTCTATGTACCATATAATGTTTTGTTATATATTTACACAAAAATTTCGTAAATTAGTGCTAAAGTTATTAATATAATCATAATTTTATCATATTAATATTATAATTTTTTTTATTGTTAAAGGTTTTTTTAACTATTATGAAAAATGGTTTTGTTTTTAAAAATACATAAAACGTACACCACACAAAGTGAAACACAAATTTGGTAATCTTGGCGACAGATATTGATATCATCGATATTGGTTTTAGTTTTGGTGACACCTCCAAAACCGACTAGACAAAGGCAACTATTAAAAAATAAAGAATTTTTTTTCAGAAGTTCCCCTTCTCTCATCCTTTTCTTTGAGAGATTATCAAAACTGTAGATATGCTAATTGAGTTTTTGGTTTCGTGTAGTAATCTTGGATTTGCCTTTGCAATATATTAGCAATTGTTCTTCGTATTTTCTCTTGTTTATTTTATCTATTTTCATTATCAAAAGTTTTTGATAAAAATTTGTTTGGAAATAAAGTATGCTTTCACTTGTTAAAAATTTATATTAAAGGAAACTAATGAATTCAAGCTTAACATAATATACTGACCTTAATGATAATATTTTCGGATTGAAACCTGGATTTACACCATTATGTGTTATATCATTATATATGTGTACATTTGTATTTATATCATTATACATTTGTACATTTGTATTTGTGTCATCATACATTTGTACATTTGTATTTTATCAGTATTTGTACATTTGTATTTGTATCCTTATACATTTGTACATTTGCATTTGTATCCTTATTCATTTGTACTTGTATCCTTATAAATTTGTACTTGTATCATTATACAATTGTATTTGTATCATTATACAATTGTATTTGTATCATCATACATTTGTATCCTTATACATTTGTACATTCATATGTTCCTTTATATATTTGTACATTCATATGTTCCTTTATACATTTGAAAATTTGTATTTGTATCATTATACATTTATATAGTTGTATGCCTTGTTTTTTACGACACCATTAACTTTGTAATATAGTGTATTCCGAATATTTTGCTATTTATTGAAAAAAGAAAAAGAAATCCATAAAAATTTTTTTTATGTGTATGTGTAAAAATATTCCCCCCCAACTTGTTGCGTTCGGTCAATTTATTCCTTACAAAAGCACAGCCATTAACTTACAGCCTTCCCTTGCATACGTTACCTTTTTTTTCTTTTTTTCCTTTTTCTTTTTTGGGGGATTTTTATTATCCTTGTTCGTTGTGTGTTCAATAAATCAAAAGTTGCCGGAACAATTTTTCCTGTTAGCTTATGAAATAGCTGACTCCCAGGACTTAAGTGACTATATTTTATTCCTTCCACCCCCCCCCCTTTTGTCGAACCTCAAAATTGGGTATATTGCTCTCCGAGAGATTTGTTTAGGTGGCTCACGAAAATTGCACTTATCCGGGTTTAGGGAATTCGTATATATATTTCTGGTATAACTTTGCAGATGGCAGGAAGTAGGGGGAAAAAAGGAAGAAAATACATAACGCAAATTAACCTGCACCATTACACAAGAGAGCAGATGTTTTTAGGATTGTTTTTCCTGTTTCGTGTAAATTCTGTAAAGATTTTTTTGTGTTCATTATACCTAATACATACCAAAATGTAGTGAAGTAATTATCAATGTATGCAAAAGAATTATAAAAGATAATATGTTTTTAGGATTGTTTTTCCTGTTTCGTGTGAATTCTGTAGCAATTTTTGGTATTCATCATACCTAATACATAATCGTACCCTTGGGTATTATCAAACCTATCATACCATTGGTATCATCATACCTAATACATAAAAAAAATGTAGTGAAGTAATTATCAATTTATGAAAAATAATTACACGAGAGCATATATTTTTATGATTTTTTTCCTGTTTACTGTGAATTTTGTAGCGATTTTTTGGTATTCACCATACCTAATACATAACAAAATGTAGTGAACTAATTATCGATTTATACAAAAAAATTGAACTGTCCTTTTTTTCAAAAAAAAAGTTGCTAAGGGTTTATAAATAATTCAATTTGAAGTATCAAATAATAGTTAAACACGTGGGTGAAAAGAAACCGTCACACTTGAGGGAAAATGATGTCATTTCCGTTTTGAATTTGTATCATTATACATTTGAATTACATTTTTATTACATTTGAATTACATTCTCATTTACATTTTTATATAAGTCAAATTTACTGTTCCTTTGTTGTTGTTGTTGTTGTCATATCCCTTGGAGAGTGCGGCGTGATGGCCAATTGGCCAGCGCCCTGGCCTTTGGTACCACAGGCTCCAGGCTGGACGGTGTCATGGATGTTTGTGAGTGATTCGGAATTCACTTTAAACTGTAGGTCTCGGTCTAGCCCTCGTGTGAACAAGAGGACCGTTGAGCGACAAACCAAACCAAACTCCTGGAGAGTATAAGGGATCAAATATCGTGATGCTCCCGAATAATATTGGCTATGTTGATTACCATCTCGGAGTATAAATCCTCTTCCGAGGAATGGTCCAGACCATGCATGGCGGCTGCAACAGCTGGTCAATCAAAGACAGAATGAGGAGTCAGCTCGATATCATTGCAGTTGCTACATTATTCGTATTTTTTAACGCCATCAGCAGAATTTTTCATATTTTTGTGATGCTTCATCTTTAATCTTGTGAGCTGTTTTTCTGCCGACATTTAGTTCTGTAATTTGGTATTCAGTTTTGATCTTAGAAGGAATCATAAGTTTAGATTTTGCCAAATCATTTGCATCTGCAAGGGAAGTAAGAATGGCAGTCTGATCCAGACATCTGACATTCTTTGCCAAAGAATCTGCAATTTCATTAAATTCCAAATCCACATGAGCAGGTATCCGTTGTAGGATACACATTCTGTGCAAGCAGTGGATTTGTTCTAAAATCCAAACTCCTAAATTTGTTCTAAAATTCTACTGTTTGTTTTCTGCATAAAAAATACTTTTATTAAGAAAAGTATTTGATCTGTTAAAATGTTTTGAAAGGTTTGTTTATTATTCTTTCAATCAAAAAGTTTATTTAAAATTATCTATCACTTAAAGGAGTATAGGAACTTTCAAAAATTAATTTCTTTATATAAAAAATTAAAAGATATTGAGGGTGTGGATTTTATACTCGTTTTTCAATATAAATTAATGTTAAATGGTCTTTATATGGCATTTAATTTCTACTGATGAATTTAGCATATATTTAGGACTTTTTTTTGTTCTAATGCAGCTGGCAAGCACTTAGACAATTGTCTTGGATACCTTAAGATAGCGTTACGTTACTCACTTAGCTACGGACGCGGAGTAACAATACCTCCGCAACGCTCTACGATCATGTTAGACCGTTACCTATGGTTTAAAGTGGATTCCGAACCACTACGAACATCCATGACACCATCGGGACTCGAACCCGAAACCTGTGATACCGAGCGTCAGAACGGTAGCCACTCGGCCATTCAGGCCCCTATATTTAGAACACAACTATAAAAAAATGTAAAATTGGAAGTCATTCCAAAGTCAATGGAATTTCATGAATGAATTTCATGTCAATGAATGGAGAATGGACAAAATTTCATTTCCTTAGCATAATAAGCCTGCATAACAGCGTCATAAAAACTGCATTCAGTATACATTTATTTTTTTATGTTCTTTCTAATCAGTTCCATCAAAAACAGTTACCAAAAACAGAAAAAAAAAAGTGGAAATGGGTCTATTCAAAATCCCAAATGCGCATAAGTTGCAGCTGCAAATAAATAAATTTATATGTATGTATACATGATAAAAACTACAGGAAATGTTAAAACACAAGGCAAAAATCCAAAAGGGAAATGGACAAGAGACATTTTAGGAATAAAATGTTTAACAAAACTACAAAAAATGGCATTCGCTGCATATAAATTTTTATGTGTTTCCTTGTCCAAAGCAGAAAAAAATTGAAAATGAACTTACTCAATATCAGAAGTGCGCATATGCTGAATTCGCGAAACTGAAATTCATTAAACATACACGTACATGTACATCAAAGGGTAAATGACCAAAACTGCAGAATTTATCAAAAAGAAAATATACAGAAACTCTTACTGAGAAATAAGTTGTCTAGAAAATCAGAAAAAATTATTTAATATTCTGAAGATAGTTTTAGATTGCCTTGTATATATGTTAAAATTTTACATATATTTATATTATTCTGATTTATTTAATATCTTCGTAGTTTCGTAAGTATAATTTTTGATATATTTACTACATTAATACAATTTGTTGTTATAAAGTTGTAGAAATTTTGTTATTAAAATTTATTAGAATTTTTTTGATTAATTAAATCTTATAATAAATAATTAATGTTCATAAAAAGTCCAATACGATAAATAATAATTGTTCATAAAAAGTCTTCATGTTTTTCAATAACACTAAATAGCATGAGCATATTTTTTTTTGCAATTATATTGCAAATGTGCAAAGAATTGCTTTTTGTATTAATTGTGTATTACTAAGAAGACATTTTAAACTAGTTTTACATTTATATATATACTCGAAAATACTTTAATTTTTCAGAAATAGGCGTAAACACTTTGCGCTAAAGTAGCACAATTTTTAAACGCTATCAATTTTGTGTTAGCTCAGCAATATGGCAGAATTTTTAAATATTTCATATTACTAGTAACCAATGTGCAATTTTATAAAATTCTGAAAGATCTTATGATAATATTACAATACATTAGTGTCAGTACAATTTTAATAATGGCTTATATATCTCTAAATGTATTTTTGTGTTTTTATGAATGGTAAAGAATAGTAGGAAATTATTATGGTCTGATAAAAGTTCTTACATAAAAAAAAATTTAATGTATCAATTTTGAATTGTATTTATAAATTTTATATAATTGAAGTGATAATGATGAATAATGGAAAAAAAAAAAATGTTTTGTGTTTTTCACTTTAATATGCAATATTTTATTTGCACGTACTCAAAAAGCCTTGGGAATCGAAAGTTGTTGAAATTAAATTGTATCTGCCTCTTTATTATTACCATTCGTTATAACCTTAACCTGCATATCTATGATTTTATTTGACCTATTTGAAAGCAAACCTCGGACATCACATGCTATCCCCGTCTTTTTCATGGCTGGAAACCTGTTTTTTACTATCTATAATGACGTAATGAGATCACGTCGATTTTTATTCAAGGAATATGCATTTTAATTCGGATTCTAGGAACTTGGATGATAGCTTTGATAAATGGATTTGTTGTTGTGCATTAATGAAAGACGAATCGGAGAACTTTTAACGGTCATGCATGAATTTTTAGAAATTTCAAACCTAGTCCTATGTCTTTCTATAATATAATATACCATTGCAATTTTCCAACTCAATCGCATGTTTATCGTTTATCACGAATTTTTTTTTTTATAAAAGAAAATCACATTGCCACGTGTTTGAGGAAAATGACATATATGGAGTGAGAGATAACGTGAAATATTGAAATCGCCAAAAAAAAAAAAAAAAAAAAAAAAAGAAAAGAATTGGATATAGTTTATTTTATAATATTTTTCATGTTAAAAATAAAAATTATTTCATTTTATAATATTAATTTAATTCTTCTTTCTTTGAAAATGCTGATAGTACCGCGCCGCACTGTTTTTGGTGGTTAAAAGCGTAGGAAATAGCTTTGGAATCTCTGCGCATATAGCGGCTTGATGGCCAATTGGCTAGCTGTTCGGCCGTTGGTGCCACAGACTGGAATCCTGGTGGTGGCATGTATGTTTGGTTCGGAATTTAAACTGTAGGCTTCTGTCTAATTAGCCTAAAGTGTGGACAAAAATGACCGTAGAACGACAAACCAAACTAAAATCAGTACTTTAGATGTTTATTAGTGGTTTAAATCGTAGGTCCCAGTCTAATATGACTGTAGAGCGTTAGGCGTAGGACTGACAACCCTACCCCGTAAAAAAGAAACCATCTCATGTTTCGGATTTTGCCAGTAAGCAGATGGCCTTGGCCCATTATGGGGCTGTTGCGCCATTGAAGAAGAGGTGTATATCGTAACATACTGAAATAAACTTAAGCTTAAGCCGGGACCTACACCTTGTCTAATTAGCCCAAAGTGTGAACAAAATGGCTGTTAAGTGACAAACCAAACCAAATTTATCTCTACGTATAGAATCGAAAGAAATTAAAATACTCTTGTTTCTCGTCTCTGTTAGAACATTATCGGACCTGAAAGGAATCGATGACTTTTTTAGTGTTTCAGCCCTACAGTATGTAAGTATTTGTAAAAATTTCCATCTATATCAGGCCCGACATTAATATAAATATTATTTCACCCGACGTTTTTCATTATGATGAGCCATTGTTTGCGTTAGTTTAACCATTTTTAATCTACTATACAAGATTTGTATTAATAAACTCTGTTTAAAGTAATTCCGTGCACCATGGCAACCAGTGTGCTATATAATCGCATACAAAAACTATTATGTAGTACCTGTACCTACCACTACCTAAATTCAGTTCCAGTACTCCAGTACCTACCCTATACGCAGAGATTGGTTTGGTTTGTCACCCTACGGTCATTTTTGTCATTTTTACCCTGTGCCAAAAAAATCTTTACTTAATGATTATTTTGTATATTTAATAGATACCTCAAAATCAAATACAACTTAATAATTAGGGATCTCAGAGTAAGGCTCAGTTGAAAACAGTTAGGGGGTTGTAACAGGGTTGTTGAAAACAGAAAACAGTTTACAGAGAAACCGAAAAATCAGGGAATCAGTGATACCGTCTGGAGTCACTGAAACCCCTTTCAGATGCAATTCCCCTTCCCCCCTCCTCAAAAACTCATTGAATAAACACTCTCTGAAGCTATTTTATAGAATAAGCCCGTTTGTCATCCGAAAATTTGCTGAATCCAATTAAATAAAAAAATGTTTTCAATAAATCGACAAATGTAGCCGACATTGCCAAAGATTGTTTACTCGTTATTTGTTAAACGCATTCCGTCTATCTCATTAAGGAAACCTTATAACTGCTTTTAAGAAGATGGCAGTCAAAAACTATTTAAAAAATTTGCCAACAGTTCTTGCAGTAAGTACAAATAAGTACTTTGCAGTAAGTACAAATAAGTATTTTGCAGTAAGTACAAATTCAGCTCAAAATGAATGTGCAATGTAGGCAAAACTGGAATAACAATGTGCAAAAGTGTGCTAATGTATTAGGGCCAAGAGGGACGAAACAATTAAGGTGCTTTAGTTTCCTGGAAAAGAGGAAATGACGTCATAGTGGTGTGTGTTTGCAGTTTAGCAAGAATGTGTCCATATTTCAAAAATATTATCCTATCCATTAAATATTAGTTCATTACAGTCATATCAAAGGTTTTACTTTATGTTTATCACATTTTATTTAATAATAATTTTTATTTTACTTAATATTTAATAATTTTTTCATTATTTTGATATGAATTATACATTCCAAATTAACTTTAAAATTTTTGTTTATAAAGTTTTAAAGAAGAAAGACCATTTTTACTTCTTATCCACAAATTTTAGCCCCAAACCTACAGGCACTAATTCCACCATTTAAATTACGGAATTTCACGTCATAGGGGGTAGTACAACGCAAGTGAACTTTTTAGAAAATGAGCTATATATATAAAAAGCAAATTGAAGTTAAAGATAATTAATTTAAGTGAAAAGTATGTAAGAAATTAGCAAAGAGATGTTTTACGGAGGAAAAAGTCTTGTTAATGGATTGGAATTTCAACTAATTTTTTTTCCTGTTTGAATATGCATTTTATAACAAATTTGCTTTTGATTTGCTTTTTCAGTGATTGAAAGTTTAAATAGTAATGGCTAATTTTCTTTTTAATTAAAAAAAAATCTGAATGGATTTTTTGTATTCTATACATATATAATTTGTTAGATTTCTAGAGTTTATTTAAATAGCATTTCGTTCAAACATTAACTCGTTTAACTTGTAGCCCTGTGGTGATTTGCACTTTTAGAGTGTAAAGGTAAGCTCGAATCGACGGGAAGTATCATTGCTTTCAGAAACGTAGAGACTGGATTTAGATGATAATAGATTATATAAAACTTTTCACATCAACAGCCCTGGTGAGAATTTTTTTGTCTCATATGCCACATAAATACGGGGCAGTTATCTCTAAAAGTTTCCCAGGAAGACTGCGTGCATCATCATAGTCCGTGGTAGACCATTCATGGCAATCAATGAAACACAAAGTCCTCCGATGCACAATATATACATACTTATTACAAGTAAGTGGTAAAAATATGGTATGCTCAGGTATACTTATTGGCATGCAACGGTATATTTATTGCAGATAGTGTAGAATAAGATTATACGGTGCCTTGATATTTGAATAGGAAAATTTTTTATGTTAATAAAAATTTGACTTAATCAATGTCCATTTACAATTGCAATAAGATTTAGTAACTACTGCCCTAATTCATAGCCCAAGCCTTAATTAATAGTTTCCTATTAATTAGGGCTTGCGCTATGGCCTTTTTCGAATCCTGGCGGTGGCATGGATATTTGTGAGTGGTTTGAAATTCAAGTTAAACTGTAGGTCCCTGTCTAATTAGCCCATAGTGTGCAAAAACTGACCGTAGAGCACAAATCAAACCAAATCCTATTAATTATTCCAAAACACAAACTGTTAAAAATAAATTACCTGCTATTTTTGAAACTAATAATAAAAATTGAAAGGAAATTTAGTTACTTAAACTTTTATTTTATTGTGGATCTCAACTAAAGTTTTCATCCCTGCAACTTAATTCTGTTCACGCATATTACAAAAATTCCATGGTCGGTATAAACTTTTTTAATAATGTCAATTTTCGCTTCCAGAAATCAGACCGCTCTAGTAATATCTGCAGAACCTCTAAACCTCTTGGGAATAAACGGCGTGTGACAAGCCTATTTGTAAAGCTTGTCAAGTGGTCTTGAATGTATTAAGTTGCCTCGTAATATTGACAGGGGAATGTTTTAAACTCGGCTTTATATTAATCATCGATCGAACGTTCACTGCCTCCAGTGAAGTTTCTGGTAAAAATGTTGCAGGAACTTCTACTCATCTTGAAGTTTAAATTCAAGTGTCGGAATTATTTTTCTTGGGGTTGGATATCTTAGAATTTTTTTATTTCGATTTGAGACATTTTTTATTTTATTTTTTAGGGTCTCTGAAGAAATTTTCACGTTCAAAGATTTTTTTTTAGGAACTAAGGATTACTTTAAGAAATGCGGAATTTGTTAAACTTCTGAAAAATCTAGATTCCTTATTGACATATTATTTTAGAAACTGTATTTGGTAAAATTTTGTGGATTAGTCTTTTAACTTTACAATAAGATATCACATGCTTTAAATAAAAGAGTGATAAAGCGTGGCCTGTTGGAATATTTGAAGAAATAATTGTTTTTGTTTTATAATAAGACAAATTAATTAATAATTTTATAATAAGACAACATTTTTTCCATTACAAAAAAAATTTTTTTTGTTGTAAATGATTGCATTTTTGGAAGGGCCGACGCTGGAAAATACCGACGCTGGAAAATAAAATGATTTCATTCAATTTTTAAATTTTTAATTTAAAAAGTTTTTTTTCCCCATTTCTAAAGTTCCTGCAATTGATTGGGTAAAATATTTTTCATTAGATAGTAGACTGATTTCTAACTACTAATTTTTTAGTACTACTTTTTTTTTTTGTTTAAATTTACATCTATAATTTTGGTCTTTGAAAAGCGTATTTTTCTTATGTTAATATAAAATTGTAAATTATTTTTTGTTTCCAAATTTACTATACTTTTTTTTTTTTTTTTTTTTTAAGAATAGGTAAAGTTAAAACTTGCTGAATGATTTAATAAAAATAAGTTTTATGTTAAAAAATTTTTTAACTGGAGATTAAAAATAATTTAAAAAATTTCATAGTTCAACATTTAATTATAATATTTATACTTTTTGGATGTGTTTTATCTTACTTGATAGACATTATTGATTAAATCAACCAATGTAGCTTTTAACAATCATCAGAACCATTTCAGAATTGGAATGCATTTAACTGTTTTTACAGCCAATTTCGGAAAACTCTGAATAGGAATGCCTTATGTTAAGTTAACTTAGTACATAAGAGGCATATCTTCAGATCCTAAATGAATTTTATTAAACGCAAATGGCATTGCATATTTGGCCACAGAAGATTTTTTTTTTGTTACTAATTTGAGACGAAACAGCACCAGATAGTTTGGATTGTTAGGGCTTATCTTCAAATTAAATTGATTTTAAATATGGTTTAAGAAGAATTACAAAAGACAGACTTGGATAACTGTCGACAATTGAAATTTAATGTGTCAATAGAGGATAACGCATTAAAATTACTTTGCGTTGAGCATTTATGTCTTAGTCGGTGAATCTTGACGATGTTCCTGATAGTTCTATCATTTATGTGTGCAATCCATGGATGGAGTTACAATCCAAGCACTTGGATGGGGTTAACATTATTACTGTAGGTCCAAATATAACTATAAAATATTAAAGTTTCGTAATCTAATATTATATCAATAACCATGAGTTTTTACTTACGGTGGTTGAAGATTTATTTTTCAATTATTGATGCTATAACAACTTATGTGAAAATAACTCACACTTCACAAAATAACTTCGCAAGTCATTATGTAATATAAGAAACTCATATATATATATTATAATAATGTACTTATTAAAATTTATAAAAATATAATTGTGTAACAAAAATTTAAAAATGAATTGTTATCCCATATATTGCTTGGCATGTATAAATTTTGCTATTTTATTGTTTTATAACATTCCATATTCTTTATCCATAAAATAGCATGCTCATATTAATTTTAATAAGTAAACTAAAATAAAGACAGTATGTTTATAAGTAAATTGACTCCAATTCAATTAAAATGAAAACCCGTTATCAAATTCAAAAGGTTAGCATTAATCAATCAAGTTAAAAGAGATTCATGTATTTATTTGTTTTTTTAAATCTATTTCCTTGTTCTGTGTCACTTTCTTTTCTCCTTTCTATTTTTGTTTTGTTTTAGAAAGATTTCGAATATTTTTGGACCTCATTAGCATATAACGTTATCGATGTTTGCCTTCAAACTTTCCCACGCTGCGAACTTGGCTTCTTTTTCGTGAGAAATCCTTTGAATATTTTTTTTTTTTTTTTCAATTTTGAATTCCATTTTTCCTTTCTTTCTCCAAGTTTTTTGAATGACGAATTGCTGTTCTCTCTGTTTTATACTATATGTGATTTTGCGTTTTCTTATTTGTCTGAATAGAAATCTTTTACATTAATAATTCTGCATTAGTTATTTTTGATTTTATTGAACTGTTATTCGTTTCGAATTTATAATTTTTTTTTTTTTTTTGAAAGATTATTTGATATGAAAACAGTATTCTTAATAAATAGGAAAGATTTTTACGAAATTTTGTAATTCAAAGTTTATAATGTTTTAGTTATTTTATATTTATATCACCATGAAATTAATTTGTTAAATATTTTTTATAACACCATGTTTAGTTTTAAAAAAAAAAAAAAAAAAAAAAAAAAATGTGTTTTAAATGTCCCAATAGTTTTTGACAGATTAATTAGTATGAAAATAGTATTCTTAATTATTGTTATTCAAAGTTTGTAATGTTATTTTAGTAATAAAAATGCATCAGAGAAAGATTTCATAGAATTGTGATTTATTGTTGCTATATTATATTGTTTCAGAATATAAAGAAAAAAATTATATTTTCTAACGTTTTTTTTAAAAAGAATGAAAAATAAATAGGTGTTTCAATGATTTAGCTTGAAATTGAAAGTAAATTAATTTTTAATTTTTTAAGAGAATTTAAATACATATTTTTTAAATATCTATCTGCTTTTACAAAATAAAATTGTGTTGTAAATATCCAAAGAAATTTATTTTAGTAAAAATGCTTTAGAGAAAGATTTTTTTTTTTAAATGTTTTAGAATTTAGTGTTGTTTAGTTTTATTTTAGTAAAATAAATTAAAAAAAAAAAATTATAATAATAATAATAATAATAATTATATTTTTCTAAGGTTCTTTTTTTTTTTTTTGAAAGTATGAAAAATAAATAAATATTTTAATAATTTAGCTTGAAACTGAAAATAAGTTAATTTTTAATTTTTTATGGGAATTTAAATACATATCGATTTTTCTATATTTTTCGATATATCATATTTTTTAAATATCTATCAATTTTTACAAAATATAATAATTGTGTTGTAAATATCTAAAGAAATTTATTTTAGTAATAAAAATGCATTAGAGAAAGATTTCATAGAATTGTAATTTATTGTTGCTGTATATTTTCAGAATATAAAAAAAAAAATTATATTTTTCTAAGATTTTTTTTCTTTTTGAAAGAATGAGAAATAAATAGGTGTTTTTAATGATTTAGCTTGAAACTAAAAGTAAATTATTTTTAAATTTTTTAAAAGGAATTTTAATACAAACGTTTTACTACAAAATTCCAATATTACTAATGTACATTTCTAATATAAAATAATGATTCCGCAAAGCTGGAAACGGATGTCTGGATAGATACGATTCAAAATGCTAAAGGAAAATGAAAATCAGCATTTTCGAATTCTTCTTATCGTAAACTCGATAAGTGGAGTAATAATGTAGATGCAAGATGCATCTGTCTATAAAAAAAATGAAAGAAAATTTTTTAAAGTACACCAACTTGTATATATTTTTACTAAAGAATTAAAATTCTTTGATATTATATTAACAAAATCATTGAAATGAATTTCGACTGTGATTTTAATTAAAAAGACACTTGAAATAATTATTTATTTATTTTAGAAATTATCAGTATCGTTACATGATAGAAATACTTTTTTCCCTGCTAATTTCGTTTTAATTATGCATATAACTACACAAGATTTGCATTTCTTTCCTATAACTTCACAAAAATGAACACATATCTGTATGTTTGAAGAAGTTAATTTGCGCAGGCCTTATATATTAAAATAAAGAAAATATTTTATATACAGGGTGATTATAATTAAAGTCCCACTTTCAAAATGCTGTAAGAAGGAGAACCACTCGTCACAATGAGTTCAAAATACTTGAAGAAGGGAGAAACGGTACGATATCAAAAAAGTTCCAAAGTGTATTAATAGATGGCGCTGCAAGTGGCATAAAGAAAGTGAAATCGTCTGCCAGTGATATTTTGAATCGAAATGACAACGTTGCACATTAAATCAACTGTAGTGTTCAATGTGTTTGATTGTTTCGGTTTTTTGACGGAAAAAATGATTTCCAAGTCATTCAACAACATTAAAATGTTAGTGGAAAGCCTGTCCACCACGGCGAAGTCATACTAAATTGGATGAGAAAAATCGGTGGAACTTTTTTTTTGATGCCATACCGTTTCCCCCTTCTTCAAGTATTTCCAGTGCAATTTTGAACTCATTGTGACGAATGGTTCTTTTTTTTTTACAGCATTTTGAAAGTGGAACTTCAATTATAATCACCCTGTACATATATATTTATATTTATATATATAATGTATGACGAAATAAACTATATTAAAAACTTCCATTAATAAATATTTTTTTGTTGTAAGTAATTTAATTATTTAATATGTGTTGCTTATATATTTTTTATATGTTAGTAAGAAGCTTAGTTAGATGTAAGTAACACAGAAAATTAGGTCCTTGCCCTTATCGCTTCTTGAAAGTGAATCTGATGTCAGTGAACCAATCAAGACGTACGTAGTTAATGTTGCGTTATCACGTGAGACAGCACCCATCGATCTCAGGAAGAGGTTGAAGTGGTCTATTAATAGAGTTCCTTCTAAAAATGGGGACTTCTTGTCTCCCTTAATCGCCGCTCTCACTTTCTTGAAGAACAAATATTGACTCTGGTGCAGGGATTCTGAACTTATTTTTGTTCTAGGGACCACTTTGCTAGGCCATGGCCATCTCTCAAAGTACTGTTTTTAAATCTACGAAATAAAACTTTCAAACAATAAAATAAAATAAATAAATGGGAAGATGGTACGAAATATATAGTACGCACGCAGGATAAGGTACACTTGTTAATAATGCAATCACAAAGCAATCTTAGTGCGAACCATCAACGTTTGGTAATTGAATGACTAGTATTGATGAGTTGCCATGTAATTGACCTGTTACATAACATAGTGCATATTTTAGTGAGACTTCAATCGATGGTTTATTTTTCTTCTACATGTAATGACTCTTATACTATCTTTTATTTCGATTGGAAATCGCAGTACAATTAGTGCTAGTATCATTTGTTGTATAAATTTGTAGAAATGTAAATTTAAAGTAAGGTTAGTGAAATCGAACATAATGAAATGATTTTTTTATTGTGTTGTATTGTATTGGAGCTCAAAGATTTTCAGAATTTTTTTTATTTATTCCTTAGTTTAGAATTATTGTTTTAAATAATAATAATAATAAAAAAAAATAAATAAAAAAAAGCACAGATTGCTTCTTCATATGAAATTTTCTAACAATTTTAGCTCATTTTTTATCCAGTAGGAAGTAATTATAAAGATGGATTGTAATTGTAAGAAAGATTATATTAGTGCATTTTTTTAATACTTAAATATTTCATAAAATTTACCGTAATATATTACTTCTAATAATATAAAACCCCAAGAACTTTTGCATTCGAACTTATTTTCCCCCATATATATTATTGCAAGCATGCGTGGATTTTCATTAAATTAATCAAAATAAATGCATTTCGATTTCATACATTTTCTGATGTAATATGTAATTATTTCCTGTTTTTTAGTAATCATATGGAAATGCTCACCTGAATAACACAATGTAATTTTCGTTAATAATTGTTTCCTTTTCAGTCCTAATTTAGGTTCATTAATGATGAACTTAAAATTTCTTAGCTGTCGACAAATAATGTTGTTAATAATAATAATTGTTGTTAAATAATTAATAATTGTTGCTAAATAATTAATAATTGTTGTTAAATATCAGGCTAGTGTTATTTTTGATGGTTTATTATTTTTATTACTCAATCAAGTTAAGATTGCTTAAAAATTATATGAAATTAATTTAACTACTGTGTTCACAAATATAAAGTAATGACGACTTGTAATGGAATGGCAAATAATGGAACAAATTCCAAGAAATGGCGGTTTTTCTAAATATTTTTTTTTTGTAATGTTAATATATTTTAGTATGCTTTTTATGATAACGATGTGAAATCAATAAATTCTTTATGAATTCCTTGCCATTAAAATCAACTATATTTCCTTACAAATTATATATATTTTAAATGTGACTGAAATATTTGAAAAGAAAATTCTTATTAGTAATTTATTTAACTTATTTTTTCCGTCTTTGATTTTTGTTTTATAGTAAATTGATGTATAATGTTACGATTATTTGGTTCATACAAATAGAATATAAAAATTATAACAAGATCATTGCAGTCGATAAGATGAATTCAATTTCTCAAATTGTTGTTATTTTGATCTGCATATGAAATGAATCGAGTTAACATTCATAGTTATGCCACTAGCATACATATTTTTATCTTTTTCTTACAAATTATTGAAAGAGATTCAATATTACCATGAAACATTATATAATGCATATTAATTTTCTTCTGTGCATAGAAAATACACATTTTTTATGGTTCTGTCTCATTTAATTCTGATAGGCATTGAATGGAATAGTAATATCTGCTGTGAATATCATGACAATTGAGTTTTCGTGTAGTATCAGTGACATCTGAATCTTCAATATGTCTCTGAAGCGTAAACTTGTAGTTATAATAAATTTAGTTCTTCTTTGATTATAGCTTATAGCATCTAATTCATCATTTGTTTAATATGGCAAAAAACATGATAGAATCTCTCCACAATACGGTTTCTTCTTCTTCTTAGAATTATTCCGTTATGGTTGTGGTTTTTTATTCTGTATGGTTATGCCCATCGTGGCTCGGCCAGTTATGTCTTCGGGTTGTTACGTCAATAAGCTTCAAGTTCGAAATTCGATGCGACTTAAATTGATAGGCACTGTTTTAAAATTACTTCCTCGCCTTTTGTTCATTACGTCATGTCTACGTGGTTTTTTCCCCCATCATATGACATAAACGTGAGCCTATTTTATACCTTTTATTTTTTAGAAGAATAGCATAACATATCTCCTTTCTTTATTGATTTTCTCTCCTACTCTTGTGGTCTTTATTTTTTAACACGTTTTGCAATCTGTATTAAACAGATAATAGCTGTTTCAATTTAAGTTGACAGTTGAGTTATCATTGACCTATTATGCTTTATAACTTTTTGTTATATTTCAAAATCGTACATGGTTATTATATATTATAGTTTGTCGTTTAGAAAATCAGTATGATTTCAACATGCAAGAGGCGGACATTTCATTCTTTTGTTATAAAGTATCCATTCTGTACTGGTAAAAGCATTTCATTCGAAGCATGTAATTAATTTACACATTACATATTAGCTTTCTGGTTGAAATATAATTTTTTTTCATAATTTACTATTAAAATACAAAAATATAAAAGTTTTAAAATATTTTTTTCTATAATTTAGAGAAGTGATCAATTTTTAATGGTTAATATTAATTTGGGGTTTTATGACCGAGTGACTGGCGCTCAGTGCCACATGTCTCGGGTTCGAGACCCAGCCGAGCCATGTATGTTTGTAGTGGTTCAGAACCAACTTTAAACTATAGGTCCCTGTCTAATATGACTATAGAGCGTTGGGTGTAGAACTGACAACTGCAATATGTAAAAAAGGGAGCATCTCCTGTTTCGAAATCTGCAATCAGGCAGATGGACTTAATAAGAAAAATATTAATTTATTATTCTTTAAAGATTTTGCTTTCTTATTTAAAAGCTTGCTGAAACTTGATTCAGCTTTGGTTCTACCAATTAAGTTGTACGAAATGTCACAAAAAATAATTTTATACAACTCCAAACTTAATTCATTTTAAAATATTGTATTTTTGTATTACTCTATTAGTCTTATTTATTTTACAATTTTCCTATTTGATTTGCTGATGATTTCTTGGGGTTGAAATAAATGAACAATTTTGGATATATATATATATAACCCATCGCTTTAAAGCAGTGGCGATGGGTAATTGTATGAGAAAAATCTATTTATTATTTAATTTTTTCTATAATTAAATCTTTTTTTTATGGTTTACTAAAAATTAAGTAGTATTAGATCTGCGGTACTATGAATAATACTATTCTCGCCAATATAAATAACAGCGTGAAATCAGTATGCAAATTGGTTTCCAAACAATTAGGTAACTCATCACTAGCAGTTATTCATACTAAATGCTGAAGTTTAATTATCCAATGCTCAATGACATATACGTGATCCCATCTAATGTTCATAGATTTCGGTATCATGAATTATCAAAACTATTTAATTAAAAATTTAACTATTTTTTAAAATATAATTGCTTACTCTGCAAATATACGTTTAAAAATAATATTTTGAGAAGATGTCCGTGATTTACACCACACTGGAAAAGAAATTCGAGATCTTCACTCTATTTGCAAATGATCTTCACTCATTAGAAAACTTCTACGCCAAGAGTACTTAAAGTACATTTTTCTCGGAATTAGTTTAAAATACGGATTTGCCATTTCAGGAGGATCTTTGTTTGTCTTTCCTTTTGTTTTTATGCTTTGGCCAATATTGAAACACGCATGAGTTTTGTCTAAGTCAACTCATAAGTTAAGGAAATGAACATAGAATGCCTCCTTCTGTCGAAGATAAAAAGGAAATGTTAGTTTCATTTTACCCAGGAAAAACCAATTTCCACCCTGCTCTGTGACGTTCAAATCACTTCCATTTAATTAAGGAATCGAAGGCAAAGAAGGAAAACTTTTCCTGGCCTAGTCGACTTTGTTTGAATAAGAACTCATCCCCATGACAATTTGTTTCGGACTACTTTTATGACGTGCTTTACTTTTCTTTGTGTTAATCATTGCAACAGGGGATCATTTTGCTGTTTCCATTTTATATGTACCACTATAAAAGTAATTTGAGCCTAGAATATGGGGAGCATTTGAACCTTTTATGGTTTACTAAAAATTAAGTAGTATTAGATCTGCGGTACTCTGCGTAATACTGTTGTCGCCCACATAAATAACTATGGGAAATTAGTATGCAAATTAGTTTCCAAACTATTAGGTAACTCGTCACTAGTAGTTATTTAGCTATTAAATGCTGAAGTTTAATTATCCAGTGTTGTATGACATACACATGTTTCCATCTAATGTCCATAGATTACGGTATCGTGATTTTCTAAAACTATTTAATTAAAAAATTAACTATCTGTTAATATAATTGCTTATTGTGTAAATATGCGTTTAAAAATAGTATTTTGAGAAGATGTCCTTGATTGATACCACACTCACACGCTTATGAAAAGGAATTTGTGATCTTCACTCTATTGGTAAATTACCTCCAGTCATTCGAAGACTTCTACTCCAAGAATAAAGTAAATTTTTCTCGGAATTTGTTTAAAATACGGATTTGCCATTTTAAGAGAATCTTTGTTTGTCTTTTCTTCTGTTTTTATGCTTTGGCCAATATTGAAACATGCACGAGTTTTGTCTAAGTCAATTCATAAGTTAAGGAAATGAACACAGAACATCTCCTTCTGTCGATGCTAAAAAGGAAATGTTAGTTTCATTTTACCCAGGAAAAACCAATTTCCACTCTGCTTTGTGACGTTCGAATCACTTCCATTTAATTAAGGAATCGAAGGCAAAGAAGGAAAACTTTTCCTGGTCGAGTCGTCTTTGTTTGAATAAGAACTCATCACCATGACAATTTGTTTCGGACTACTTTTTTGATGTGTTTTACTTCTCTTTGTGTTAATCATTGCAAAAGGGGATCATTTTGGTGTTTCCATTTTGCATGTGCCACCATAAAAGTCATTTGAGCTTAGAATATGCTGATATTACCATTGTATAATTTTCATTTAAAAAGCCCTTTTCTGACGGAAAAAAAGTCTAAAGATGGCTTCATTAATTCGCATATGTATTTTACTTTGTCTATGATATATTTGTATATGTCATGGCGTCTTTTTCATCAGTTTTTTTTTCTGTCGTTTGATTAAAAATAAGTTTGGATCCGTCCGAATGTATTTTTTAAAAAAAAACTCGATTTTACTTTTGATGTGAAAGCAAATTAGAATCTCATTTCTTCTGAGTTTTTCCGTTTCTTTTGTGTCAGTGCAATTTTTCAATTCTTTTTTTAAAAATAATTTTTCTATAGTATTCTTTTTTTTTTTTAAATTGAAGTTGAAGGAAACTTTTTGTACAAAGTATCATCGTAGTTAATATATGATGTAAAAGAGAGAGGAGAGAGAGAAAAAAAAAATCAGCCTGTGCTTTAATGGAAATTTTGTGTTCGATATTGATTAAAATGAAAATCCTTGTTAAAAGTTTTCTCCCCATATGACAAGGAAAAAAAAATAATGAATGATGTAAAAGAAATTGGGAAGCATTATATTCTTCTGCCGACCATTTTCTCATTTCTATTTCTTTGATGTATGGTAACAACCCTATTGAACGTATTGAAAATGTAATGACCTGTTATCCCATAAAAAGCAGATGTCGAGTTCTGAGGACTGAAATTCATTTTGAAAACAAACTGAATACGCATTCAGAGTTCTTAAAAATTTTTAATTTAAAATCAGAATTAATTACCTAATATATATTTGTTATTTGGATCATGGAATAAAAACCTTAAAATATGCATTGGCATGAAGAACTAATTAAGCACCACCATTATCTTTTTTTTTTCCAAACTGCTTATATGAAAACATAATATAAATTATTTTCTACAAATAAATAAAATAAAATAAATAAATAAATAAAGCAATTTTAATTATATATAAAAATTAATAATTTATTATAACCTGAATATTATTAATGCAAATGCTTTTGCCATAGATACTTCGTAATGCCTTTACGAAGCATACGTAATGCTTTTGGTAGAGATGACCTTCTAAAAATTGTTCGTTAATAAATGTTATAATATAATAAAAAGTAAATAATAAATATGATACGATATATTAAGTTAATTTAATAAGTGTTTTAATATATTGGTTTCCAAAAGTTAAGGAGAAATCTAGATTTGAGAAATTTCTATGTATTGGAATTTAATATAAAGCAAAAAATAATAATAGCACATGAATATGCATACGCACGCACACACACACAGACAGGAAAAAATAAAAAAAATCAGATTCATTTTCTGTTTTAAATACACAAAGTGGAACCAAACAAAAATAAAATAACCTGAGTTCAATGTGTGATCTACTTCCATATGGAGTGTGTTCATCTCTAACAGTCATTCAGTTATGACAGCTCTATGACATCTCAAAATAATGGTATTTATTAACTCAACTGACAGTAAAATCTGTAAATTAGTCAGGGTCGTTTGAAGTCTCAGCTGGATTGCAGGTGTGCACCAATACATTCTCATACATTCCAAAATTGCTGAATCGGATTCAAGTCCATAAAATGTTTTGACCATCTGGTACACACAATAATCTTCTTACAAAGTTGATTTTCCACCAACCGAACTCTGCGTGATCTAGCATTATCGCGAATTGCACCTGCTTAAGAGCAGATAATTGGGTCAAGAATGCTATCTCTGTATAACGGAATAAAAATGGTGCATTTTCAGTCGAACTACTAGCCACTACTGTCTTCATCAGAGATATCTGCCATACATATATACTGGACTCCTCAAAACTGTCATTTTCATGGATATGATTGGGATAATAGCAGATTCTTTGTTTACGGCGATTTTCTGAGATACTCAAAACAAACTCTTGACTCATTAGTAAAAAGTACATATCTCCATTTACTTGCATTCCAATTAACATGTATGCACAAACCAAACCTTTCATTCCGGTGGAGGGAATGAGAGGGATATACACAATAATATACGTTACACACACAATAATACACACAAGATACAACAATTAGATGTCTTGCACACGACTCTTTTCTGTGAAGACTCTTGCACATAGTTGATGAACTATGACGAGAAGATCTGAGAGAGGCTGGTGTAGTGGGTTTCTGCCTCATTACAACTGTCTGCAAATAGGGAAGAAGTTTATTTCTCCGCTTTAGGTCTGACATCCGCTTTATATTATAGAAGCTAGATTCTGTTCTTCGAAAAGCATTCCGCAGTCTATGAATTACAGAAAGGTTTACATTCAACCATTTTACTATATACTAGAATTGACTGGCCCGCTCCTATTTATCCGATGACTCTCCATTATAATTCTTCAGAAAAATGAAGAGTGCTCATCTAAAGCATGGCTATCTCGAAATTTCATCAAGTAGTTTTCTTTTCTTGCAGATAGATATTAAATATTACTTAAGCATTACAGACGTTTTTAAGATTAAGTTTACGTACCTCTGGTTAAGACATAACGTTTTAAGAGATATTTGTTCCATTTTAATTCAATATGTTCTAAGTAATAATTTTAATATGAATATATGTTATGATGAGAGACGTTGCATAAACCTATACTATCTTTAGTACGTTAAAAAGATGTTACATAAATTTACCAAAGATATCTTATATTTTAATTACAGTAAATAAAAAGAAAATTTACTCTATCTGGAAGATAATTAAATTGAGAACGAGATAAAAATGTTATCCATAAATAAACTTGTTTTTATGGTAAAAATTATTATTATTTTTATTTATTTATTTTTTATTTATTTTTTTTATTTTTTTAGCTTTTGTGTTATTGTTCACCTTAGATTCACTAAATATCATCGTAATCTGAAAATAATTTTTTTTTTATTCGTAAAATATTCTGAGATTATGTAAATAATTCATTGCAAAAAGATATGTCTTAAAATGATATTTTTTTATGTATAAAAAAATATTTATATATAAATTTAATATTCTGTCACGAAAAAATATTTATTTGATAAGTAAGGAAAGTTTAAAATAAAGAGGGAATTTAAAGTGATATTGAACTTCAACAGTTTTGTTTGTTTAATCTCCATAGGAAACATAAATATGTCAGTTTAATGATGTACTTTTCTGTTTCGCCTTTGCAATAAGATGGAATTGTCGAAAATGATGTTATTATTATTTTTTTTCAATATTTCTTTATCCCTATTGAATAAGTCATTAGCTGTACTTTATGTTTGGCTATTTCAATTCTCGTCTTAATTATTCCCTTGATTATCCTGTGTAATTACTCACATTAATTTTATTTCAGTATTACTCTGTCATTTAAAATTTTATTACATTTTTTTTTCTCATCATTGTCATAAAATGTACCAATGGGCTCTTTCATAATCTAATATTCTATATGACTTTCATGGTGTACTAATGGGCACTTTCATAATCTCTTTCTTATTTCTTAACAAAAGAAAGAGAAAGCCAGTATATGTAATCTATATTTTTTTCTACGCAGTAAATCTGTACCATCTAGAATTAGTAAAATTAGCTTTAATTGATATATTTTTTATCCATAAGATGTAAAATTGTGATTTTTCCGACTTTTCATTCACTATTCAATCAAGGTTATAGTAAAATTCTAATCTTTAGTAGGTTTTTTATGCATAAAATGTAAAAAATTTTAAATTTTCTAATTTTTTCATTACCTATTCAATCAAGTTTTTTATTGTAAAATTCTAATCTTTAGTAGATTTTTTCTGTCTTAAAAAATAAAGAATAAATTATCACTTATTGTTATCCATAATTAAAACTAAAAATTTTAAGACTACTTAAGTATTAGTTTTAACTAAAAATTTTTTTTTTTTTTTTAAAAATGCTTCGTTGTTCGTTTTGAGTTCTTTTAAAAGGACTGTAAAACTTGCTGTCGTCACCGCGACAAGTTTTTGACAATTTTAAAAGCATACTTAATCATTCTGACTTTTGACAGTTGCTATTTTAAACAGCCACTCGGATCTGTTAAAAAATTTAAAATTTCTTTCTGGGTTTTCTCTTTTTCTTTTCTTTCCTACAATATTTTATCAAAACATTTTTATATTTATCTCTTCCAAATACTTCTGATAATTGTCTCTCTTTAACTTTGCAAAAAGTAAAAGCTTCGCAAGTTATTGATTAACTTTTTTCTCCATTTGTCCTTATATATTCCATTGAAATAATTGTGTTCCAAGAAATTAGCTTCAGTGATGATTGTTTTTTTAATTTGCACATTGTGTGGGTTTTATGTTTTTTCTTGAATGATTGAGATGTATAGTTATTTTTAAGAGGAAGGTATCCAATTAAGTATTATTAAATATTTTTAATAAATGAATTAAAAGTGCCTTTAAATTAATAAAGGTAATGAGAATAAATTATAATTCTGTTGCTATTTTTTTGTTTTAACCAGAGTTGATCAACGTAATATATTTCGAGGGGCTAAATTTATTTTATTGGATACTATCATCGGGAAAATTCTGGACTTTTTTTTCTGAGTGGCCAAGAAATAGGGTCCATCCTGTCTACGGGAAAGAATGCATTAATTATAACCCGTGAAAATCCGTTCGTTTAAATCTATGCATTTAAATTCTGTTGTTGTTGTTTCTTATCCCATTTGATCGACAACAACATTTTGTAAGCTGCTATACTATCAGCTAGTTGTGACAGGATGAAATACTCTTTCTTTTTACATTACTTTTTATTTACACTATGAATACATACATACACATGGCACTCTGTGCCTCTACTACAATAGTATTAATATCTAAAAGCCAAGAGCCGGTACCTGACAGTCTGTTATGATCTGACGCTCCTAGTGTTCACCTCGTGGTCTCAAGATCTCACCGCAACTGCCTACCACACTGGACCACAGTTAAGGACCCAGTTACTGGTCATAGTTACCAGTTATAACCGCGACTTCTCGTGGTTATAATTAAACCTTACAATCTAGACCAAGCCCATGTACCCTTATGTTCTCAAACAAATATATGTATTTATATACAAATATACAAACAAATATTTTACTTGCACATTGTCGAAATGATATTAAGCAGGTATTAATTTTCTCTCTTTGTATATTTATGTATATATTTAATGATATATATATTAACGATGGCTCTGAGGAATTATCGCTATGATCACTATGAGAAAGATGACTATTATATACTTATATATATATATATATATATATATATATATATATATATATATATATATATATATATATATATATATATATGTATGTATGTATGTATGTATGTATAAGTTTTAAATAGAGAATTTTTTTTTAGAGAATGTTAATGAATAATTTTTTAAAGAAAGATGGCTATTCCAAAACGACACTAAAAAGATAGCTATTCCAAAACGACAATAAAAAGTTAACTATTCCAAAACGACAGTGTTTTTTTTTTGCTTGTAGAGATAAAATATAGTTTATTGAATGATTTAAAGTAATGACACAAAAGTTTTACATTGTTGCACAATATTTTCTTGGTTAAGTTGTTAAATGACTTTGTCCTAAATAATGAGTCCTCTACTTCACAGATATGCGTTATAGGAACATAAGACATACTTTTGTATATTACTATTATTTTTTTTTCCCCAAAATGATCTCGGTTAAAAACCATTAAAAATAGAGCATTACAAATGTTTCACTTTTGCAATCTTACAATAAGTTAGGTGCATGCATTATCCTTCTTTAGGTCGCTAAACGATAAAATTTCACGAGGAGCTTCGTGTTCAATATATTTGAATAAATTCGATGGGGAAAAAAAAAAAAAAAAAAAAAAACCTTCTTTATAATGGAAGAATATGCAATATTTCCTATCTATTTTATGGTATAAGTAGTCATCTAATAGAATAATCTATAGAAGACGACGCATTCAAAACGCAAGAATACTCCGTCGAAATTATTTTTCCAGTGCTTACGAGATTTAGATTTAGAAATAATAGAAATTAACAATGGAGAAAGAAATAAAAAAGAAAATAATTGTATTTCTTAAAAACGATCACCCTCATCTGGAAAACTTGCAAATTATCAATAAAAGAACAGTTTTTAATGATGTAAATTATTTTATATGAATGCAACAGCTTTGAACAATAAGAGAGAGTTATTACAGTATTGGAAAAAAAAAATAAATAAAATAATTGTATTTCTCAAAAAAGATCATCCTCATCTGGAAAGCTTGTAACTCATCAATCAATTATGATGTGAGTACAACAGTTTTTAATAATGTAAATTCAAGTGTGAATTATTTTATATTAATGTAACATCTTTGAACAATAAGAATGAATTACTGTAATATGGGGAAAAAATAGTTGTATTTCTTAAAAACGATCACCCTCATTTGGAAAGTTGTAGATCATCAATAAGGGAACAGTTTTTAATAATTTAAGTGTAAGGATAAATTATTGTATAGTAAAGCAACAACTCTGAACAATAAGAGAGAATGAAGATATAGATTTTACACTATTACATAAATACATTAATTTCCTTGTTTTGATTTATCATGGGTATTTGATTGTCATTTGTACTTCTCAGATATATTTTTTTAAGAAAATCTATTGGAACGAAGTCTAACTTTTCTGTTTGACTTGTTATTTGTTTTCCAAAATGAATTCTTTTAAAAATCTTTTTAACTAATCTTTAAAAGCAGAAATTTTCACCTGGAGAACTGCTAAGCCACCAACTCTCTGGAGCAATATTGGAATAGTTTCTGGATAGATTTTCCATAAAATCCTGCTGTGCAATTTTCGCGTAGTACTTCCACCAAAACTGAAATGCAATTTTCTAACGGTCCCACGAGAACTTTCTCTCTGGGAATCTTTCTTTTGATGGACGGGGAAGTAGCAGCACCATCGAAACTCGTCGATATGACCAGTTAGATCCCCATCTGACAATTCTTGGGCAATCTCGTGATGTGAACACAATTCGCAATATTACCGGGGGACGCTAGCTTAAGGAGAGCAATTCCAACAGAGGAAGGGGAAAGAAATGTGATGGTTAGGGAGTTGGTAAATATTTTACTTGCCCCGTCTCTGCAACCCTTCTAAATGGGGAGGAAGGTGGTGACTTGAAATAATCCTGCCATTTAGCGAGAGATAAGTGTTTGTTTATTTCTTTTTCTGTTTTGTCTTGCGGAAGGTAGTCTGGAGATTGGAAAAGACTGTGATTTTTTTATAGTTAGCAAAGTAGGAATTGAGCTAATAGAGTGATGTAAATGAAGTGAAAAATGTTATTTTGTTTCGTTATTTGTGAAAAGAATTTCTAACAAGAGAAAAATTTGAAAATATTTATTTTTTTATAGTTGTGTAAGATACGAACTTAGTTAATCATTTATATTTCACTTTTTAATATAAATGTGTTAGATTAAAAAGTGCAAAAATAAATGTTCTTAAATATATCGCTTAATTTTGTGTTTAGACATATTTATCTTTTGAATTTGTGATGCATAACGTTTTTGTTTATATAAGCATAATACAATTTAAGACTTTTCCTGTAAGTTATAAACTATATCACTGCGAAGGTTAGATTTCCTTATGAATTCTTTATAATTTTTTTTTCTGGCACATAGTAGAAAATCGCCGTTATATTTTAATTAATTCTTTATTTTTCTGTACAAAAATGAGTAGGATTGGAAATTCATAAGATTCATTCATTCAGACAGCAAAATATAAAATTATTGATATGTTTGAGTCAAGAACAGATAAGAAAACTGTTGCAAATGTAAAGATAAATTATTGTATATTAAAGCAACAGATCTGAACAATAAGTGAGAATTATTGCAATATGAAAATAATATAGATTTTGCACTGTTATATAAGTACATTATTTTCTCTGTTTTGATTTGTCATGGGATACCACGTCTCTGAAATATTTTTAAAAAGAAACACTATTTGAAAGTAGTCTGACTTTTCTTTTTGACTTGTTATTCGTTTTTCAAAATGAATTCTTTTTAAAAGTCTTTAACTAATCTTTAAGAGCAGAAATCTCACCTGAGAGCTGCTAAGCCACCAACTCTCTGGAACAATATTGGAATAGTTTCGGAATAGATTTCCCATAAAATACTGGCCTGCAATTTTCCCGTACTTCCACCAAAACCGAAAATGCAATTTTCTCTTGGTCCCACGAGAACTTTCTCTAATGGTTTTTGAAGGACGTAAATAAGAACACCATCGAAACTCGTCGATATGACCAGTTAGACCCCCCATCCGACAATTCTTTGGGGGAAATCTCGTGATATGAACACAATTCGCAATATTACCAGGGGACGCTAGCTTAAGAGAGCAATTCCAACAGAGGAAGGGGAAAGAAATGTGATGGTTAGGAGTTGGTAAATATTTTTCCATTTCCTGTTCTTCTACCTCCTCCCTTCTGAATGGGAGGGAAGGTGGTGAGTTAAAATAATCCTGCCATTTAGCGAGGGATAAGTGTTTTATTTCTTTCTTTCTATGTTTTGTTTTGCGGAACGTAGTCTTGGTAGGCGATTGAAAAGACTATGATTTTTTATAGTCAGCAAAATAGAAAATGAACTAATAGAGTGACGAAAAAA
This sequence comes from Caerostris darwini, assembly GCA_021605075.1. Lineage (NCBI taxonomy): Eukaryota > Metazoa > Arthropoda > Arachnida > Araneae > Araneidae > Caerostris > Caerostris darwini. The sequence goes on from BPLQ01013138.1 coordinate 134,859, forward strand.
TTGAAAAATATTATTTAGTTATTTTGTTTCATTATTTGTGAATAGGTTTTCTAATGACAGAGAAAATTCGATAGTATTTATTTCTTTTTATAGTGTATGTAAGATAGAAACTATTTAATCATTTTTATTTTTCACATTTTAATCTAAATGTGTTAGATTAAAAGAGAAAAAATAAATGATCTTAAATATTTCGCTTAGTTTTGTGTTTAGACATATTCGTCTCGTGAATTTGGGATGTATAACGTTTTTGTTTATACAAGCATAATACATTTTAAGACTTTCCTTTAAGTTGAAAACCATATCACTGCGAAGGTTAGATTTCCTTATGAATTCTTTGTTATTATTATTTTTTTTTCTGGTACTTAGTGAAAATCGCCGATAAATTCTAATTAATTCTTTATTTATTTTTCTGTACAAAAATGAGTAGGATTGCAAATTCATAAAATTAATTAATTCAGATAAGAAAATATAAAATTATTAAAATGTTTTTGTCAAGAACAGATAAGAAAATTGTTTTTAATAATGTAAATGTAGGTAAAAATTATTGTATATTAAAGCAACAGCTCTGAACAATAAGAGAGAATTAGTCCAATATGAAAATATAGATTTTACACTGTTGGATAAGTACAGTAATTTCTTTTTTCTTTGCTATTTTTTTTTTCAAAATGAGTTCTTTTAGAAGTCTTTTTAACTAATCTTTAAAAGCAGGAATCCTCACCTGGTGAGCTGCTAAGCCACCAACTCTCTGGAACACTATTGGAATAGTTTTGGGATAGATTTCCCATAAAATCCTGCCTGCAATTTTCACGTAGTACCCCACCAAAACCGAAATGCAATTTTCTCTCGGTCCCACGAGAACTTTCTCTTTTGGAATCTTTCTCTTGATGGACGGGGAAGTAAGAGCACCATCGAAACTCGTCGATATGACCAGTTAGGACCCCTATCTGACAATTCTTGGGAAATCTTGTGATGTGAACACAATTCGCAATATTACCGGGGATGGTAGCAAAGAGCAATTCCAACAGAGGAAGGGGAAAGAAATGTGATGGTTAGGAGTTGGTAAATATTTTACTTGCCCCATCTCTCCCACCCTTCTGAATAGGGTGGAAGGTGGTGACTTAAAATATCGTGCCATTTAGCGAGAATAAGTGTTGTTTATTTTTTTTTTTTTGTTTTGAGGAAGGTAGTCTGAGTGATTGGAAAAGACTGTGATTTTTTTTATAGTTAGCAAAAGTGGGAATTGAACTAATAGAGTTGACGAAACACTGAAAAATATTATTTAGTTATTTTGTTGGAAAAGGTTTGAAAAGGATTTATGGAAAAGTTTTAGTTCAGTTAGTTTCTTAGTTTTGTTTGTGAAAAGGTTTTGTAACAATATAGAAAAAATTCGATGATATTTATTTCTTTATGGGTGGTTGTAAGATAGGAACTTACACTTTTAGTTCAATATATTTAAATAATTTCCATTAAATAAATTAAAAACTTCTTATAATTGAGAAATACAGAGGAATATTCATATCCATTTATGACATAAATAGTCTTTTATTAAAATCTAACAGAAGACGTCGCATTCAGTAAGTAACAATGCCACGTCGAAATTATTTTCTCAATGCTTACGAGACTTATCTTTAGAAATATTAAAATTAATAATAGGAAAACAAATAAAAAAGATAATATTTAGCTCTATTTCGTAAAAAACAATCATTCTCATCTGAAAAGCTTGCGAATTATCAATAAGAGAACAGTTTTTAATAATGTAAATGTAAGGTTAAACTATTTCATATTAAAAGCAACAGCTCTGAACAATAAGAGAGAATTATTGCAATATGAAAACGTAAAATTTAGACTATTAAAGTACACATCAATTTCTTTTGTTTTTGATTTGTCATGGGATATCTACGACTATAATATATTTTTTTTTAAAAAAAAAAAAACTTTTTAAACATAGTCTGATTTTTTCTTTTTGATTTTGTTTTCAAAATGAATTCTTTTAGAAGTCTTTTAACTAAGTCTTTAAAAGCAAGAAATCTTCACCTGGAGCTTCTTAAGCCACCAACTCTCTGGAGCAATATTGGAATAGTTTGGGGATAGATTTCCCATAAAATCCTATCTGCAATTTTCGCGGACTACTCCACCAAAACCGAAATGCATTGGTCTCTCTCGGTCCCACAAGAACTCTCTCTCTGGGTCTTCTTTCTTTTGATGGACGGGGAGGTAGAGAGCACCATCAAACTCGTCCGGCATATGACCAGTTAATCCCCATCTGACAATTCTTGGCGCAATCTTATGAATTGTGAACACAATTCATATATTAAATATTACCGAGGACGCTAACCAGGAGAGCAGACCAGCAGAGGCAAGGGAAGAGAATTTACGACCTGGTTGGAGAGTTGGTAAATATTTTTACTTGCCCCTGTCTCTCCCTCCCTTCTGAATGGAGGGAAGGTGGTGGCTTAAAGCAATCCTGCCATTGGCAGGAACATAGTGTTTATTTTTATTTCTTTTTTGTTTTTATTTGCGGAACGTAGTCGTTGAGATTGGAAAAGAACTTTTTTGATTTTTTAGGACAGTTAACAAAGTAGGAATTGAACTAATAGAGGACGAGCAATTGAAAAAATATTGTTTAGTTATTTTGTTTCGTTATTTGTGAAAAGGTTCAAAAAAGCAGTGAGAAAAAATTCGATAACATTTTTCTTTAGTGGGCAATTCCAAAGATTTTGAGGAACCTACTTTGATAGATTTAAACAGATAAATAGATTTCGCTCTATTTTGAAAGGATAGAGCATATTTTGTGTCCATATTAAATCGAAATTTTAACAGTTGCAGTGCTAAATATTAAATTAATTTCTTTCCAAAATTCGATTCATAAATAATGTTAAACTGAGGTAATGCTCTTAGAGATTTTTTACGATTCTAAGCAATTCAGGAAAAAATTATATCTCCTATACAAGCAGTAGAAAAATTTCTAAATTAGTCGTGATTTGAAATATAATTCTATGACATATATAAGTTTTTGTTTATACAAACATAATACAATTTAAGACTTTTCTTTAACTTAAAAACTATATCACTGAGAAGTTCTTTATTTTCTGTTAGGAAATGAATAGGATTTGCGAAAATTCATATAAATTGCATTCATTGAGTTAGTTTCACAGGAAAGCCATAAAATTTATAGAAATGTTTGGCTTTATGATCTTAGCTTTCAAATTTAGTATATTTTATTTTGCTTGTGCTTTCTTAATATTATTACGCCTTCACTTATTTTTAATTTCATTTCTTTTATTTCATATATATATATAAATATATATATGTAAACTTTCTAATTATACTACATCACTTCTATGATCTAGGGACACACATTTACTACCAGTTTGATCCTTGAGCCATATTAATATCATTGGAAACATCTGCACAAAAATTAGCAAAGAAAGGTGGAGCTTTTATAGCTTCTTGCTTTAAAAATATATAGTTGTTTGATTTGAGTTTCCGGCGACAGAATTATTTAAGAAACATTTTAATTTACTTTTCTTTTATCGCTGAGAACTTCCAAAATCCAGTTTTCAACCATAAAACTGGAAATTGCGTATATTCTTAGATCTAATAGTGATGCACACTGAAATTGTCGCAAAGTTCTCGGCTTTGAAATTTACCTTTAAACTAATCCTACAATAAGATTAGTTCGTCTTAAAATTACTTTATTTTAATCATGTGATTGGATTATGAATTTCATGGTGCTTTAATTATTTGAAAATCTTGTGGTTTTGATATGTCCTGTTCAAAAAATATTATTAGTTTCCTAAATTGATTTGGATATGTTCAAAGGTCTTTAAATGTTTGGCAAATGCCTTAGGAAATAAAAACAAAAGGAAGATTCTACTTCTTTTGAAATGTATTTTGTTATTTTAAATTTATTAATAATTTTATATAGTAATTTATTATTATTTTATTATTATTATTTGCATTTTATAATAGTGAATTAGAGCTCTGAAGAATGGATCCATTATATCATCAATTTCTTAATACAAGTAATGAATATAAATACAACAATTACGGTGTATAATATGTACAATTAATGAATAATACATGAATATAATACCAAGTGAGCGTACAAGGCTATTAGAATATGTATAATTTTTTTATATAAATCACTGGATAATATTAAAACAATTATAGAAATACGATCATGCATGAAATAGGAAATGAAATTCAAGTTTGAGACGATTCCTGTTTTCCCACACGTACACACACATACCACACACACACATCACGCACACACACACAGACACAGACACAGACACATACACACGGAAAGAATATGCTTCTTTTGGATTTTTGTTGAAATTTTTATTTGTGTTACATTTGATATTTAATGAAATCTTTTCATTTTGCTAATTGGAAGAATTTAACCAGTTAACAACATGATTTCTTAAAAAACCTGAAAAGTGAATAGTTATTTTGCTTCTTTTTTTAGAGGTAAATCTGACGCATATCAAATAATGAAGATTTAAAAATTTTTTTATCTTTTATAGTATTTATGATAGGACTTTACTATATGCAACCCAACGTTGAAAAAAATAGTGTTTGTTGAGCGGGATTTATTATTTCTTAGTATTTCTGATTTCCGGCAACTGATCGAGTTAAAGCTGAAATATTTTTAATCTAGATTTTAAACTCCTTGATTTTATTATTATTTATCTTCATTTTTTTCTGATTTTATTTTTATTTATATATTTAAATTTAAATTATATAATATTTCCAGTATCAATTAGTGATTCTTCGACTTTTTAATGCAATAATAATAATAAAAACATTGGTTAATACATAAAATAAAAATAAAGCAATTGTTTTAGATTAAAATTAATTTGTTAAATTGATGTCTCATATTTAATTTAATGAACAGAAAAAGTCATATAATTTGTTCTGCAATGAGGGAATTAAACTTCAAATTACTTAACACATTGGAAAAGAAAAATTTAGGTTATGAACCGATTAAATACTTTTAAAGAATTTGCGCCAACCTTTATGATTAAAACTCACGCCTTTATGCAGTGCAGGGAAATATTTGATACATGCTATAGAGACGCACTCAACTTTGAATAGAGTTGAGTTTTTAGTAAAGCCGAAACATATTTGTTTTATTGCATTATTATTGCTTGTCATCAACAACAATATTTACTATAATATTACAGATATTAATATTATATAATTTCGTAATGTTATTTATCAAAACATTACTTGATAAAAAATAATGCTTATTTCATTATCATAAATTAAACATTTTAATAAAACAATTCATTTCTTGACCTGAAAGATCAGTTAAATTTTTCAAAGCTAGATTAATATTGAATGTCAGGCCCTTTGTTTTAAATTAAGAAGTTCTGGGAAACCAAAATACTAAACTCATCAATATCTTAGAATTATAGGTAAGAAATGTCGATTTAAGTACTTATATTTTCCTAGTATCAAATTATATAAGCTGACTTATTTGTATTCATGTTCCTTTGTAATCACCCAAATTTTGTAGTTGAACAATTTTTTGAGAGATTGTATCATTCGGTTCATATAAGTCGTTATTATTGCTTTTCTTTTTTGTGTTTACTAATTTTATTTAAAACTGAACTCAAAGTATTAACCTATATTTATGAAGTTAGTTTGATATATGGAGATACAAAGCAAACCACAAAGCATTTGGACACACAAACATTTTCCCTAAACCCTTTATCATAAGATTTCATCCAAAAAATGTTTCATTTTTAATGTTTTAACTTATCGTGTCATGTGTCTCGCTACTTAGATCGTTATACTTTAACTATGACTTTGTATTTGCTGAAAGTCTTGGTTTATTTTCCTGTGAGGGGAGGAGGAGGCTGTTTTCATATCTCAAATTCTGATGTCAATGGCAGAATCACAATGAGATTCGAAGCGGTATCCACTGTGAAAGTCATCCAAAGCGTTATGCCAAATCTAAAGTAAATTCTGGAACTGATTTTTTACTTAAAAAAAAAAAAATCCGTGTAGTAAATCAATTACAGAGAATATTTTATTTTAATTACTTGCAGCATTTGAACTGATGCTTGGAGTTTAGCTTTGGTATTCATTGTTGACAATTAAACGACTTGCAAAACACGGCTGATGTTTTTTTTCGCCATGACTTTGGAACAGATATAAAGAAAATTGCTGGCTTAACTGCGTCCTCAAACAAAAAAAGTTGTTCAAAATTAATGAGCTTGAAATATTTTGTTTAATGGATTTAGCTTTTTCCATGTGTTAATCTGATACATTTGTAAGGTAGTAACTCACTTATCCATTTTAGTTTTTTGTAAAGTTCAACTTCTTTCATCCATTGATTACTTGCGTATGTCTGCATCTCCTTTTTTATCCTACCAATCTTTCTGCATCTGTAAAAAGTGGGTTTC